>MRSU01008019.1:0-14211 GCA_008369845.1 Trichomonas gallinae
AGTAACATCTTTTACAATCACGCCGAGAATAAAAATTCAAAAAAGAAAAAAAGCTTGGAAAAGTGTCGGAAATGAACCCGATTCCACTAAAAAGAGTATATTATATATATTATATATTATACTGAGCTACCCTTTTCTCGAAGTTAAGGTTTTAATATTGACATAAAATTGTCCTAACAATCTGACACGGCCACCGGCTTCGATACGGTTTACCGGCTTCAAAATAGGGTCACTGTATATATATATATCTGCAATCATCAAGTATATATGTTTAAATATATATAAAAAGAAGAAGTTAATGTACAACAAAAATAAAAAACAAGTTTATTTAAATACAAAATAATCAATAGAAGGGGTAATTTTCGCAACAAAATTCATATCAAATATACAAACATTTTTGCTGATTGCTTCAACATCATTTTGATCAACAATAACTGACTCTTCAGCTTCATATTCCTCTTCTACAAAATCTTCAACATTTGTTTCTTCTTCTTGATAAAGATTATGTTCTTGATTTTCATTCATTTCATCATGATTTTCTTTATCTTGAATTTTTGCTTCTTCTTCATCATTTTCATTAGACTGTTTTGATTCATGAACATTATCTTGTTGAGCATTTTCTTCATTAGAAGTTTCTTTATGATTATAGTCATTTTCTTCATTATTTTGGTCATTAGAAATTTCATTATTTTGATGATTATCATCAATATTTTCTTGATTCTTGGAAAGTTCATTGTGTTTATCATCAATAATTTCTTTTTCTTCATGATGCAGATTCTCATATTCTTCCTCTTTCATATCATTATTGTTTTTATTTTTTTGATATATTTGCTCCGCATTTTCATGATTAATATTTTCTTTTGTTTGATTATTGATTTCTTCTTTTGCTTTTTGTGGTTTGGCGAGTGCATGTGAGTATGTTGTGAAGAATGTTCCATCTGATGGCAAAATAGGGTCAGATAAGTCTGATGAATCAGAACTTTCTGGTTTGAGCTCTTCTGGAGGATCAACTTCATCGTCGATGATTGAAATATGCTCTGGAACATCAAGATTCGGATAATTTTGGACCGGATTTGAGTCAGTTGAATCATCGAGGCCACATTCAATATCATCTGCAGCATCATTTGCTTTGTCTTGTTGAATGTCTTCTTGTGTGCTGTTGAGAGATCTTTCGACACTTTCCATTTTCTCGTCGACATCTTTGAAGTTCATTATTTGTTTTTGTATTTCGTCATCATTTTGGATTTCTTTCTTGTTTCTCAGTGAGTATGTTGATGATATTGTATTAAGAGCAGAAAAGTCGAAATTTACAGGCAAAATGTTGACGAATTCATCGATTTTTGATTCCAACATTTTTGAAATTGCAGAATTTTCAGCTTGTATTTCAGGTTTGGGAGCAATACTTTGATTGAATTGGATGTGGAAGAGTTGTTCATCGATTGCATCAAGATTCAGACCATTAGAAACTGCTTGATTTGCAATTTTTTCGATTATTGATTCATTTTGTTCATCTTTCTTCTTTTCAATGATTGGTCGTGGTTCAAATGCTAGTAATGCATTTGTAAATTTGATTTGCGATAAATTGAGCTTGATATTATAATCTGGACTAAAATCAACGGAATCTATTTCAGGGAAGACGTTAAATGACCATTTAAACAGCAATGAAGCACGCCACTTCATGAACCACATCGAAATTTCATCTTTGTTTTGTTTGAAGAAATTCTTTTCCTTGTTAAATCGCCAAATCGCTTGAATCATTGATGCACTGTTATTGGCATAGCATCTAGAATAGACATTTAATGTCTTCTTGTATTCATCTCGAACGAATTTCAACACGAAAAACTTTTGTTTCCAAATTTCGAAGAATTCGCAAGTTATTTCACGATTTATTTCTTCCTGTCTTTCCTGATCATAGGATTCTTTATATTCTATGAGATTTTCAATTGAATCTTGAAGATTGACCCTGTTTGTGAATTTAATCCAAATATTTTGTAAATCGAGTCTATTTTTATCTTCGATTAAGATTCTTCGTGTTTTGATTCTTAAATAACGTTTCATGAAGCTTTTCCATTGATCTGTTGTTCCGTTTCTAACTTTGAATTTCTTTTTCATTTCAAAAATCTTTTTACAATGAATCATGTACAGCCACTGTTGTGTAATATTGTTCCTGATACAGGAATCATTGAGATTTTCTAGTAAAACTTTCCTTTGAAGATTTTTGATAATTTTAATCCATTTTTCTTTGTTGTTACTTAGTGAATATTGACTAATCATCACTTTCTTACGGTAAATACGACTAATTCTGCTCATAAAAGACTGCCAAATCTCTCTTTTGTTTGTGATTTTTGTTTTTCTTCTAGTTAACCAAGTATTGAAGTATTTGATTGTTATTCTTTTGTTAAGTAAATCTTGATACGCTTGACCTTTTTGATTTAACATGTATTTATTTCGTATTTTTGATGATAAATGTTTCCATTTTGCAGCAACGAGTTGTGATTTCTTATGTGTAATCATGTTATTGACTACATGAAAGTATTCGCTCTTGTATTTTAGTAAAATTCCTGATGATAATATTTTCCAATTTGATTTTGCAGTTGTATATTTGATTTTTTGTCTTTTTTGCAATAATTCTTGTTTATTTTTAGCTGTTCTAATATTGTCCATTTGAAATTTCGCTTGATTTAGAACAAACGTAATATATTTTCGGCGAATTCTCTGCGATGCATCAATCCACTTCAATCTGACTCTGTTTCTGGCCTCAAGCGATCGTATTCTCATGTAAACATTATCAATACGAAATGCTTGAAGCCCCAAAAAGTCCATTTATTTTAGTTTTTAAATTTATTTTTCAAAAATTTTGATGTTTTTGTATACTATTGATAATAATATTTATATTTATTCGGTTTATTTAGAGATATCATGAAAATAAACGTACAAGTATTCAATTCGAAATAATGTCAAAAATAGAATTATCATATTATTTATGTTATATTTTCATGAAAATTTTCTGAAATCTAATTTAAGGTTAATATTTTTCAACTTATTTTTCATTAATCAAAGATTTCAAGAAGAAAATAATCGCGAAAATCAAATAAATCAAATTTGTTTTTGCTTATTCTACTACATAAGATGTGATTCAGACCTACTAGATTAATTGACTTCTAATCACTTATGTCAATATACGTCGAATATAAACTTGGTGCATTTTTAATTTTTTTTTTCTTTGTCGTATATTTGTTTATCGCTTTTTTATTCAATGTATTGTACCTTTTTTTTGAATGTAACCACATGTAAACTTCGTTTCAAAGTCATGCCCCTTTTACATGATTTTTTTTGAAAGAACTCATTGAATAATTCTATGAGAATTATCAATTTTTTTTAACTTAGGTGCAACTCCGAATATTGAGTCGCAGTTTTTGTCATCAAGACATATATATACGTGGGCCATATCATGTATAGGCATATTATTTATAGCATGTTATGACTACACCATGAATGTAATCAAATTTAAGGTTATATAAAATTGGGTCCAGACCCTGCATAAAATAAAAAAATGATTGCAGTTCCTCCAATTCCTATAGAAAGTATCCCATCAAGGCAGCCATCTGGGATGGAGGCATCTGCACAAGTCTACATTGATAATTTTGTGAAGAAAAAAGAGCTGCCGCCATCAAATCAAAAAGCATCTGTTTTTCAGTTATTGGATAAATTAAGAATTGACGCTGCAGCAAGCAGACAATACAAGGAAGCAGCGCGGTACCAACAAATTTCACGCGAACTTCAGCAGGCTTTCTTCATGGATCGCGAATTAGAAAAAATTAGGACTACATCTAGACAAATTTCAACGGCAAGAAGTGCATTACAAACAAAAATAACGTCAACAAACCAACAATACAACGTTGAAATCGAAAATTATAAAAATAAACGAATGAATGAACTACAAAAAATCAAAGAAGCGCATGAAGAGCAGTTAAGAGAGTTCACAGAACATTGGAAAGATCCAAAAACAATGTTAGAGTTCTCAAAACCATCGCCACAACTTTTAAATTTGCGCGATATCGAAAAGAAGCAAGTAATTCTCGGTGATTATCATGGAGCAGAAGCAGTAAGACAAAGAGAACAGACACTTGAGAAAATTGAGACAAAAAATGCAAACAAACGTGCTATTGCAAAAATGAAAATCGATTATCAAAATCTTTTAAGAAAACAAGAGTCAGAAATAGATAACTTCAATAAAAGGACAGAATTACAGATAATGTTTTTTGAAACTCAAAGAAATTCTCATGCAGATATTTTTTCGACGCATTTACGCCTTAACTCAACTGATCCACCAAAAAGATCAAAAAGTAGAAAAGTATCTTATGATGAAGTTTATAAAAACTCCAAAGCTCGACCAAAATCTGAAATTGCTCAAGAAGAGCCAGATATTTATCTTGCTACGCCACGAACATTCAAGAAAATGATGGATATTAGATCAACAAGTCAAGGACAAAGACTTGATCTCGATGGAATTGACATAACAAAACACATCAAGAAACCAGTAAGAATATATCAATAATACGTTTATATATAATAAATTGTTTGAATATTATGCATGTTTTAATATACTTTATTTTTTTTCAAAATATTAATATTAATTAAGTGATATTTAAGTTAAGAATTAGCATCATATGAGCCGCAAAATGCTTTGTTAACTAATTTAATTATAGAACAACAACAAAAAATAAAAAAAAGATTGAAATATTCATGACATCCTAAAAATGCTGGAAATTTTATAGATTTCAATATAAAAAGAATCCATTTTACAGGCTCGAAATTGTTGGAAAAGATATATAGTCACACATGAGAACATTTTTTCTCTGCATAAAATTTCAAAATTTGCATTAAACACCATAATAATTTATTCCATTTGCAATTTATCAAGTCTAAGAAGTGATGCTTATCTACATAGTTTCATTTCTTGGTTTTCAATTTTTTCTTAAAATCAAACAAAAAATCATTTTGATGATCAAAATATGTTAAATAACATTTACTGTATTTAAATCCGCATCAAAATTCGATCTTTTTGAGTTACAAAAACACGTTAATCCCTGTTTAATAATGTTAAGCCCTCGATAAATCATATAAATGGGTTTATGCGTCAGTGCACCTCTGCAAAAGGTGCGCGGTCGGCCCCATGCTAGTCCGTACAACAGATCCTCTATGAGTCCACATCAATTGGCGACATATACATCAATAACGTCCTTTATTATACAAAATGATAATCCTGTTATGTACGATTGGGCATTTAAAAAAGAAATTGGTACAGGATCAATGTCGCACGTGTTTTTAGTTGAAAACATTCAAAGTGGAGAAAAATGCGCTGCAAAAGTCTATTCTTTAACTCTTTTACGACGAAAATCAATAGGTGACGATGAAATTCCACTTGTAAGCGTTCAAAAAGAGATCGATATCATGTATGAAATCGCTCATCGATATGTTCTTAAAATTGTCGACGTGTTTGAAGACGATCCAACACAGTCTTTGCTTATTATAACACAATTCGCGCAAAAAGGCTGCTTACAAAATCTAATTGATGATAAACAAGTTACTCCAACAATGTGTGAAACCTGCTATTATCAAATTGCTGAAGCATTGAGATACATTCACTCACTAAATATAGTACACAGAGACATAAAACCAGAAAATATTCTTGTTTTCTCGGAATCATTATTTGTTTTGTCTGATTTCTCAGTTTCTTCGAAATTGCAGTCCTCAAAAGATAGACTAAATGATACAAAGGGCTCACCAGCATTCTTATCTCCTGAAGAATGCGGTGGTGGAGACTTCGCAGCAAAACCTGCAGATGTTTGGGCTTATGGAATTTCTCTTTACATGTCTCTCTTCGGAATCCTCCCATTCAACATCGGAGCTGCCCCTTCTAACAATATAACGGCGGCAATGATGTTCGTAAAGAAGAGTTTGGAAACTGAAGAATTGACATTTCCTGATAATGCGAATCCGCTTGCGTGTTCTTTGCTGACAAAAGTGCTCGCTAAGAATCCTGAAGAGAGGCCAACATTTGAGGCTATCATAAGGGACCCTTATTTCGACAGGCCAAGAGAATTCGATGAGAAGATTCAAAGAGATAAAGGTGACTTAAGTCGCGGCGATACTTCTGATTCCAGTTTCACTATACAATAATTTGTTTGTTGTTTTATTTTGTTTGATATATAAATTTGTTTTTATACTATTATAATTTTTTTTAATATCAAAATCATATAAAATTAATATAATTATTTTGTATAATTTCCATAAAATCTCCTATAACATGAATGTAATAATCTGAATAAAATATTATTAAAAAAATAATGGATTTATCATAATCAACTATACTACGCGTTATTATTATATAACCTATATATGATGATTCTTCTTACAATATTTGAATTTAATATTTGTAAATTAGAAATTATTAGTATATTTACAAAAACTATCATTTCTGTTTTAAAATCAAAATATGTTTAATGCAGAAAGGTTCTAAAGAATTAAACAATGAGATAAAATAGATCTCGATAAAATGAAATTCAGAGCAAGAACAACAAGCAATATTGACTTGTCATTATCATAAATATTATTAACACATGGTTCTCTATAATACTTTTGATTCTGAAATTTTGTAACTTAACTAGATTTAGAGAAATATTATTTTTTTTATCATGGAAAAATAGTAAGTAATAAAAGTGACAAATGTTCTTTTTTTTTTCTTTCGCTTCTTGTACAACGGAAGGAATATTCAAAAAATATTACGGCTCAGGCATAATTTTGATAGATGCCAGTGGCTTGTCGAGACAAGATATCAATGGAAGCAAACAAATGACAAAACCAATATATGCAATCGATCCTGTTGATAAGAAATACGATTGGTGCTCAAATTGCGCAAGATCATACTCTGACCATCCATGGATTACATTTTCATTCTCAAACAAGCAATTTAAAATAAATAGTTATTTTATTCGTGCTGGATGCTGTTATTCAGGCTGTTGCTGCGAAGATTACGGGTATTGCGTGAAATGCTGCATATACAGCTGGTCATTGCAAGTTTCTGATGATAATAAAACATGGATTGAAGCTCACAGAATTGAAAAAGACTATTCTATGAGATATTGCAAAGAAAACACTTACAAGCTCGATAAAGAATACACTGGTAAGTACATTAGACTCATACAGAACCATCCATGCCCAGGAAATCCTCCTTGCATCGCAATTAATAAAATGGAAATATTTGGAGAAATTGAAGGAGCCACACCATTATATGACGATACTTTCTCTTCTTACCATGATGATGACGATGATATTAGCATTATTGGACATATTTCAAAAGATGGAAATGTTCGAATCAATTAAATCATTATATTTTTTAGTTCTATTTCGCTCTAATTTGATATATGATCCATATAACAATATCTTTTATAATATAATTCGATATTTGTGATTAATTTTTTTATTTTTTGATAAATTTAAATAGTTAAGTATATTACAGAATCCACTTGAGCTTAATGCTTCACATATACCAAACTATGTGGTTATTTTTGATAAATTTAAAGAATAATATTAATGAAATAATATATCTTTAATTATAATTGCCGATAATGTAATAAAAGCTCAAATTGTTAAATATGAGTTGATATATATAACATATATTAATAATTCTGGTATTGAGTCCAATTTAACACTTGAATCAACATTTTGTATTTACAAACTATTGATAATTGTATTTGGATAATCATGACAAAAGATATTTAAATAGAATTAATATGCCTAGAATATTCATTTTTAGTTTTTAAAGACGAAAAAGTTTTTAAAATTTAAAAATGAAGAAGAGAAAGACTGGAGATTTCAAAACCGATAAATAACTGATGAATTCATAATATTCGATTATAATTGTAGGTATAAAATCACATTTTATGAATGATTTGCAGTTTAATGCTTGTTCTTGAATACCGCTATTGATCAACTGTGATCTCATTGATGAAACTTTAGAATGATATGTGCAGCAGACAATAGATGTGTTTAGGAATGCATTTCTACCAATTGTTATCAATGAAGATGGGAGATTAATACATGTTAGATTTTTACATGATGAAAATGCGTTGGACCCAATAGATTGCAATCTAGTTGAGTTTGGAATGTTTTTGAGGTTAGGACAAGAATTGAATGCATTTTTTTGTATTGTTGTAAGTTTTGAATTACTTTGGCAATATACATATGAACCTTGGAAACTATTAAACGCAGCTGATGCAATCACATTAATATAATCAGGAATTATAACATCGTATTTAATTGGTAGACAATCAATTATTTGTTCTTCATGAATTATTAAACCTTTATACAGACTAAAAAATATTTGTGAATTCCAATCATACTCATTTAAATCAAGGAACTTATAAGTTTTATTTAAAAATGTTATCCTGCTATATTGAATGGAGTAAATAGAAATTAAGTCATTATAAATAATAATTTCAGCTGTGCACCATAAAGCATCAAGATATTTTACATTCAGCGGAATTACTATTTTGGATAGACTTGAACATTGATCAAAAGCTAAAGTACCAATATATTCTATTGATTCAGGTAATATAATGTTAAAAACTTTAAAATTACGTTCAAAGCACCTGCTTGGAATTTCTTTAATTTTGTCATTGTTAAATACTATCTCTCGAATCTTGCTTTTAGAAAATGCATATTCACTCAATTGTGTAATTTGAGGAGGAATTTCAATATATCGGATGCTATTTGCAATGAATGCATATTTGTTTATTGTTGTTACTGTTATTGGAATGTTGCTCATATCAACGGAGCCAAGTGAATAAAAAATTGTTGTATTTGCTTTGTCATAAATAAAAGATGAACCAATATAATACTTGCAATCTGGATGGAGTTGAAATGTTAAATCAAACTGACTGTCAGAATATAAATCAAAACTGTTGCCAAAGAAAGTTAGATTCTTTGGAATAAAAATAGAATTTATTTTTGTGCCATAAAATGCAACATCTTCAATAGTTTGCAGTTGTGAATCAAAAGGAATATCTATTTTATTTAGATTCAAACATCCATAAAAACATTCAATACCTAATGAAATGACAGAAGAAGGGATATATATTTCTGTGAGTTTGCGACAATTATAAAACACACCACGTTCAATCTTGGTAAGTTTCTGACATTTAGAAAGGTCTATTTCAGTAAGATTAATGCATTCTGAAAATACACCTCTTTTCATATGCTTCAGGTTAGGATCTTCCTCAAATACAACCTTTGTTAAATTCTGTATTTCCCAGAAGGCATTAATTTCAATGATTTCAACAGATCGGGGCAAGGTGAATTCACCAATTTCAAAATATTTAACTTTTTTTAATACTTTTGTATCATTTTCATAAATAATAATATTTGCACTCAAATAAAAATAATTAAATTAAAACAGAATTTAAACCTAATGATTGCTTCAGAATTTTCTTCCTAGCTTAACTGATGCTAAATCAAACTTTGCACAATAACTTTGTTATTCACAGAGTTATTGTAACGACAATTTTGACACTTTTTAAATAACGTATTTTTTATAAATATTTTGAACAATTATTTTCAATTCAATTTTTTCTCCAATGAAACTATTGCGTTTTACTAAGTTAGGGTTGTGCGAATTCACTTTTTATCGGCGAACGAAATGTGCAATTTTATTCAGCGCACGAAAAACGAGGCGGAATCCCCTTAAAATATCTGTAATACCCTGCAAATACTTTTAGCGAGCGAACCCCGAATCCAAAATCAGCGAACGCATTATTAAACGACCAGTTCGCACATCACTAGCTAAGTTTTTTTTTTTTTTTTTTCTTCCTCCCTTCTTTCGAGACATATAGTAAAAAGTGAATATAATTTATAATTCGAAGTCTCATTTAAAATTCCAATGCCATTAAAAGAATTTTAAACGTACTGTTTACATGTCAAAATTTGTATTTAAAAAACTTACACGTCAAATCTTGAATGAAAGATTTACATGTCAGATTTCGTCTTAAGTTAGCTTTACATGTCATATTTTAAAATAACGTATGACGAGAACTCCAGCAGCTCACTGGTACTCAGACAGCTTAGCAAACAGAGTTCCATACACTGATACGGTTCACTACGACCCTTATGACACATCCATTGGATACGGACACCAGGAAATCACACATTTACTCGATATTTTATCTGATCCAATGTCGCCGAAGGCAAATAAGATCAAATCACTTAGACTTCTCTGCAATATCATGGTTGGAAGACAAGATGAGTCTATTCAGCACAAAGCATTCAACGTACTCAAGCCGTTTCTCAATCAGCCGCCAAACAGCCTTCTTCTTTACTCTCTCATTGCTCTTACAGTTTTGTGTGACTCAAAGGAGCACTCAATGGTCCTTGTTCCTGAGATCCCGCGAATTGTTGAAATCGTTCACCCAGATGTTGAAGTTCCACTGCGTTTGGAGGCTGCCAAGCTACTTCGTCGCATGTCTGAATTCGTTGGCCCAGTTGATGAGTTCAACGAAGGCAAAATTCCTGCTGCTCTTGTTGATGCGACAGCTGCGAAGGAATGTTCGCAGGATTTCCTACTCGAAATGTTCTATCTTCTCTCAAGATTGACAAATATCCAGAAAGTTCGTGTCCCTATCATATCATCTCAACCACTTATGGAAATTCTCGTCAAATCCGTTTCAAATCCTTTCTTACGCGATGCAACCGTACTACTCGCAAGCAATATTGCCATGGACAAGAGCCATCACGGCAAAAGCGCGCTTTTAGAAGCTGGAATTCTTGATGCTGTCAGTCCTCTCCTTGCTTCTAAGGAAGTTGCTGTTCGTATGTCAGCTCTCTCGCTCATTTCACTCCTCGCTGTGCCGAAAGATGGAAAAGAATTATTATCTACGATGCCAGATACAGCAGATCTTCTTCAAAAGATCAGTTCATCAGATCCAGATCTTTACTGCCGCCGCGCTGCTACTAAGTGCCGCATCTTTATTGCTGAAATTCCATTCGGTAAGGTTATTGTTGGTGATGTCGTCGATCCAAGCATTCCTGTTCCAAAACAGGCTGAAAAACCAGAGTCAGCACGCTCAGAAAAGAAGGAGGCAGCTCCAGCACCAGCTTCTGCAGCCCCAAAAAATAATGGAAATAAAGTCTCGAGACAGCAGCTGAGAGCAGAGTCAGAAGCTCTTTTATTCATTGCCAGCGCTCTCTACAGGAGGTTCTTTGGCTCCCACCTTGAAGTTGTCCACTCTTTGCATGATGGCGTTTTTATTGTCGACGAAACAGGCAACAAAATCCCAGAAGAGAGAATCACAAGCCTCGAAGCAGAGATAAGGAACCACATCCAATCTCCAAATCCAATAGAATTCGTTCAAATTGATACAAAAGAATTAATTGAGTCTTATTTCAAGCTCGGTCTCATGGATAAGGTTGGTGTCCTCAAGACAATTCCATCTGCTAAGGTTCCATGCTGCAAGATTGGAGATTATATCGATTATCTTCTCGAACCAATTGCAGATATGATTCCATCAGATAAACCATTCGAGCTCAAGCCATACCAGAACGGATTCGTTCTCCGCACGCCAACAATCGATCATTCTACAGAATTAATTGAATGGCGTGACCCATCTGCCCAAAACAACATGTTCAGCGAATACTTAGACTGGGCCAAAGTCGTTGGCGTCCAAAAGATCAGCGATCTCAATAATTTAATTTTTAAGCAAGATATTGATGAGCTTAAGTGGACTTGCGAAGGCCTTCATAAGAAGAAACTCGCAGCAATCGCTAAGAAACTTGTCGAAGATTTCGAAAAGAAGAAGATTATTACAATTGCTGGTCCATCATCATCAAACAAGACAACTTTCGCTAAATTACTTCAAATAAACTTAAGAGTCCTCGGATATAATTCGATTGTTATCGAAATGGACGACTACGCGCAAGAGAGAGAATTAACGCCATTCGGCGAAGATGGACTCAGAGACTACGAAGCCATCACTGCATTCAATCTCGAGTTATTCGGCGAAAGAGTCAAGAAACTACTCGCCGGGGAAGCAATTCCGCGCAGAAAATTCGATTTCGTGACAGGAAAAGGATCCGACAGCGAAACAGAGAAGCAGAAACTCGGTCCGAAGACATTCGCCATTTTTGAGGGCATCCACGGTCTTAATCCACAGCTCCTCAATGTTATCGGGCAAGATCTTGTCACGCCAATATATGTGGCACCTTTGACTCCGCTTTCTATCGATGGCTCACACAGATTCCCAACAACAGATTTGAGGCTGATCAGGAGAATCATCAGAGACTTCAAGTACAGAGGAACGAGCCCAAGAGAGACGATCAGGAGATGGACGAGCGTCAGACTGGGAGAAGAGAGAAATATCTTCCCTTATCAGGCGAACGCGCAGTTGAGTTTCAACTCTTCACTAGTTTACGAGCTCCCGGTCCTTTCCGTGTACGGAAGGGGGCTGCTCGCTGAAGCAACTGTTCCTGCAGATCACGAAGATCCAAACGATCCGCAGACAAAGATGATAACTACGGAGGCAAAGAGAATATTGACACTTCTTAATATGTTCTACCCGATTTCATCTGAAGAAGTTCCTCACACTTCATGCATTAGAGAGTTCATTGGTGGTTCTGATCTTAAATATTAAACGAAATTAATTTATATTTTTTACTAAAAAACTTTTTTATTGTTGAATCTAAATTATAAATTATACAAAACCTTGATCATTACCTCATATGAAGGTTGTCAAACTTTTTTTTTCACAATTCCTAGAATAGATGGAAATATGAAAAGCATAAGTGGTCACACATATTTAACAGAGGCTTCATTTAACGGTCCTCATGAACTTGTCCGACTTTTTCTAATTTGTTCTAGAAAATTCGTCAACGCTAATTACAATGACAACAAGGCAGTTTTAGTGATTGCTTCAGAAAAAAAGTCATCATGACGTCGATAGCTGATTATCAAAGATATATGAACCTGTTTTGTTAATGTGGTATCTAATAGACTTGTATTAGTTACCACATTAGATGCATAATATTCAATAACAAATCAGAATTACATTTCAATTGAAATCGAATGACAAAAAATATTTACATGACATAAAAATTTTGTAATTTACATGACAATATTGTATTTACATGACAAAAAATCAATTTCTGCATTTTACATGACAATAATAGGTTTACACGACAAAATTTTAACAAATAAATGTCAAGAGGTTTCGCTTCGATGCGAGACCTTGCGAAAAGTTTATTTGGCGATATTATTTCGGAAGAGGATTTCAATTCTGTTTACACGCGTGATGGCGTGTTTATTGAAGAAATTCCTTTTGCCGCACAAACACATGTTTATAGAGCGAAAACATTATTCAATAAAAAAGATGATGAGCGGTTCCATGTTACTTTGGATCTCGGAAAACAACATACTATCAAGGAAGCAGACGATATTACCCAAGATGAATTAAATTCCGTTATTAAGCCAGCTTTCGCAAACGCATATTTACACAAAGCAGGAATTGCGCCTACAGAAAAGGCGATCAGAGCTGTAGGTCAAATGTTTGCAATTACTTCCAAAAATATTTTAGTTCATACAAAAAACAAAGGCTTTGATAAGGAAGAAATCATTGTTAAAGAAAGACCTGACCAATACTATAGCAATATCAGACATACAGTTAAATCAGAACTAACTGACAAGAAATGTTCAACAATTCGAGAAAATATCATTGATGCTTGGAAATTAATTGATGATTTCTTCCCAAGAGAGTTGCCAATGGATAAACCAAAGATTTTCACACCTGAAATTAAATACATTTCGCTATTAATGATTGATAAATACGCAAAAATTCCTGAAAAAAGGCCTTCAACACTTGTTAAGAAGCCAAAACCATGCAAAAATCCTAATCCATTTACGAATCCATGGAAATTAATGTTAACAAAAGAGAAAATTGACCAAGTTATAACAACATTTTGCGATAAATTCGATTTTAAGAAAAATTACAAAGCTACTACCGCTCAAATAGAGCAAATAGTTCAAGCAATGACATTAGGAATCATCCCAAGGCTACTTTATCACATAATGAAATATATTCATTCGATATTTGTTCTTGATTTAGAAGATTTGAGCAATTATATAAGAATAAGAGCACTTTGGTATATGTGTCAAGCAAAATATCC
>MRSU01008045.1:0-24402 GCA_008369845.1 Trichomonas gallinae
AATTGGAGTAAAATGCATGCTTATGCATTTTTGGTCAAAACACACGTAACAGCATGCATGACCCCCTACCCATGAATGAAGAATCCATTTTGGTGTCACCCCCTCACTAACTATGTCGGTCGAGCCTTAAATTATTGATAAAAAGTTGTTGTTTGAGAAATTGACATGTTTGTGTCATATTCATTCAATTTTGTAATATTGTAAGGGTTTTATTGATAATTTAATTTTGGAATTTTTTATCACAAAATTGAACATTTTAATGTAGATTACTAAGAAATAATCATTATAAGGATGTTAAAAACGAATTCCTATTTATATATTACCGATTAAAATTTTTTGATATTTTTGATGAAAAGTAGTTATTTAAGAAATTGCCATATTTATGCCATAAATGTCCAATTTTACGATGTTGAAAATTGTTTTCTAAAATATTTTTCTAAAATATTATTTTTCAAAATTTTATATTGCAAAATTTAGGTTTATACTATAGTTGTTTATGAAAACTAGCAGATGAAAATATTCAAATCGATTCCTATCTATAGATTACTGAATGAAATTTATATTTGGAAAAATGATTTTTCTATGATATAGTTGAGTTTTTGATTAAGTGCACCCATAATATCAGTATGTAACAACTGTTTATTCATGAAATAATAGAGCAAAAAAACAATCTAAAATCATCTTCGCAGTAAATTAAGAATTGCATCAAACAAAATGGATATTTGTGAAGCGTTTAAACTGTATATTTGCCTTTCATTATTATGTACTAAAGCTTACGAATTTCAGTTATTTCCTTTGTTCTTGTTCTTTTTATTTTTGTTCTTATTCTTCTTCTTTCCTGTGCCTGGTTTTCCAGGGTTGGGGTTGCCTCCCTGTTGGCCTAGTAATTTCACATTGAACTTCTTAATGATTTCTTGGCTGTTTTGTAATGACTGGTTCTGGACTGCATCAATATCAACGAGATTTTCTGTTGGAATCATCATCTTTTCTTTGTATTTTTTCGCGAATGTAGCAAATTCCGGATCATCGTCAATGGATGGCAATTGCTTAGTATTGTGCTTATAGCGATCGACATTCATATGTATTGGAGCGAATTCAACCTCTGGATGGACTTGGCGGCCGCCAAATGGAAGGTCCAACGTAATTTCAGATAATTGCCTGACATCTTCTTCAGTAAAGTTAGATCCGTTGATAATAGCGAATGCGGTGCAAGCAGCTGACGTTTCTCCAACAATATCGGAAGGATAAACATCAACTATCGCTTTTTTGTTTTCTATCAAGCTCCTTATGACCGGAATAGCGACAAAATTATCGTGATTAATAGCAGGAGGCATCTTTCGGAGAACGATGCGCTGATATCCACCGTCCAAAGTCATATAAAAGTGACAATCTAGTCAATTTTTTTTAGTCAGAATAAATTCTTTTCTTTTTTTGGCGTCGTTTCGGTGTGTTCTGGTGCTTCAACTCTGATTGCTGAGCTTGTCCTGTTCATTGATGGTGTTGTAAGGAATATTTCATCTGAATCTTGAGAATTTTCGCATTCTTTGGCTACATTCATGTTTGCTATGGTGGATTTCATATGGGTATTCCCACCAATATCAGCTGATATCATGAATGGGCCATTTTCTTCGATTGTTATCAATAATTTATCCGAAAACGTCTTTGCAAGGGCAATAGCTGCCTTTAAGTCACCAAACACAATTTTTGTTTCAAGATTGAATCTGGCATCTATTCGACAGCTTTCTGATTGCTTTATTGTCAACTTTGCAGTAGATTTATCTTCAGTCTCAATTGAAATGCAGTTATTCGTGAGAGAAAAGATAACTATGCTTGATTGACCGAATATCTTTGATACACAATCGAAAATGTCAGCTTTACAATCGATTGTTGAAAATATTCTTTGAATTGGACTGATATCCATTATTACTGCTGCAGCAAGGAATAGATCGAATGTATGAAGTGATCCATACTTATCCTGCAGAATAAATTGGATTTTTTCTCTTGAATTCAATCTAATCTTCATCGTATCCCATTTTGCACGGAAGATTTGAACTAGATACTTAAAAGAAAGTTCGACTACTATATTATCATTAAGTGCGAAAGTGTAAGAATCGAAAAAATTGTCATCAAACGAAACAACACACAAAATACTTTCTGTGCTGTTTACTGTTCGAAAACTCAGCTTATTTTTGCTCCCTACGATGATAATGTTTTCTCCTATCTTAGACATTGAGTTTAAAGTCTTTCTTATAGTGTTTATTACTTTGATATCAACAACTGCAGCTTCCATGAAAATTTAATTAACGAAGCACATCAAAAATCGATTATTTTCCCCTCAATAAAATTAACATTAACTTTCAGCCAAAAACATCTGTTATTATAGTATATATTCAAGCAAAATAATATGATTACATCATAATTTTTATATATTACCGATTTGATTTTTTTTATATTTTATATTTTAAACAAAAAATCAAAAATCATCATTGATGTCTATATATGAAATAATATATACAAAATTATGAATATTTTCACATTAACAATTTATCTATTTTCGCTATTTTTAGCAAAAATAATTTTTTTATTTGTCACTCGTTCTTATGCATTATTGAAAGTTATGAGAAAATACTTTTAAAAAAGAAATTAAAATTGGCAAATAAAAATTTAAAACATAAAACAAAAAATAAGATCTATAATAAAAAATATTACAGGTCCAGGTATAACAACTGCCCATTCGCATCTGATGCAAAAAGAACTGAGCAGCCATCATTGTAAACGAGGTTAGTGAATCCTTGCTTTTCTTGAGCGAATAAAATTTTGAGGTTCGGGACAGAAATCAACGCAAAGTATCCATCCTTGAAGCTTACAGCGATTGTTGGAGTCGTGTTTGTCCTGACGCCTGTTATGCATAGCAGCTGAGACTTATAGCTGTAATGGCTGATTGGGATTCCGTTGATAGTGTAGCATCTTAATGTTGTCAAAGTCTTATCTTGAACCTTCTTTTCACCAGCGATGACAATGTAACCTGCAGAGATGACCAACAAGTACAGCAATGTATCATCGCCATCGACAGTGAACGCTCTGATGAAGTGACCTGAATCGAGTCTTGAAATGATGACATTCCTCTGCTTGTCGCATGAAACAATCGTGTTGAGATTTGCGCTGGCATCGACATCAACCATTGTAGTTTGATGTGGCTGTGCTCTGTATCTGAGTGTCGCTGGCTTATTGAGGTTCCAGACCGAAATTGAAGAATCTCTCCATCTTGTGACGAGCGTCGAACTCCTTGATCCGAATGGAATTGTAACTCCGCTGATTAAAGCATAGTTCTGGCGCTGCGAGAACATGTAGTGGGAGTTGTTCGCGTCAGCCCTGAAGACGTGGAAAGCAGAATCCCATGGAGAGGAAGCAATGAACATGTTTGACTCAGAGATGTAATCGAATGATCTGCTGGATAACGTGATTGAGTCGTTGCTTATTTCTGGGAATGTTATGTATTTCTTCAGATTCATCAGCTCTCTCTGATTGATTGTTCCTTCTGCAATTGCAGTTCTCCACTTTCCACTGAGAGAAATAGCTGTGAGGGTACACTGCGCTGTGACAATTGGAATCATGCTTGGCGACTTTCCGATGAAGATGATTGGATACTTGAACCTCTGAATAACAGTCCACTTGAGCTCATTAGGCCGAAGGAGATTCACAGACAAGCTGAATCCGCGCTTAGGATGAGGAGTATTGATTATCTGGCGAGGAACAATGCCGCTGTTTGACGCGTAAATTTGGATTCTCTTCAGCTCCATTGGGTCATTTAAGATTTCCTTCGTGATGCAGCTCTGATAACAGAACTTGTGGAATGTGTTGTTAGCTGCGACCGCCTCTTTTCCGCTCTGCTTGTATCCGAATATCAAATCAATCCATTCATGGAGGTTTTCGCTGACATATTTAGATTCCAAAGCGTTTCTGTGGATCTGGATAAACTCTGTCGCTGAGCTGGCCCACGGTGGCAATTCGACATCGCCGATTGGCTGTCCATTGACCATACCGAGATCGAATTTGTCTGAGTTCATCAGCATCTCTGGCATGGTGAAAAATTCTGGGATTAGCTCTCTATAATCTGGCGACAAACCGGAAACATTGTGCCATGACAATGGAATTGATCTGAAGACTCTGCTTGGGTTATCAAACATGTTATCTTGCATCTCGATGTGCAAGCTTGTGTATGGCTCAACTCTGATCATCCAGTGGACCACGTAGAAAGCGTTCGAATAATGGAATCTGTACAAACATCTAGCTTCATCATTTTCGTCGACTTCGTCAAGAAGCATGTAGAGCTTGTCGAGTCTTTCCTTGCAGAATGCACCGACTGGCTTCGAGAAGTCTCTGTAGTTCCTTGAATCGTTCAAGTCCAAATTGGATTCTGTGTAATTAGAAAGGACCCACGGGAAGACTGGATACTGAGACAAATCGTTGAATGATCTACCAGCATAAAGGTTCAATCTCATGAGATACTCGTAATTCGAGATCTGGCCGCGCTGCCATTCCATTGTTGCATGCTCGAGCCATTCTTTGCATGATGACTTCAACTGGAGGATTTCGATGTTAGGAAGTTTCGCCTGCTTGAAAATCTTGAGGACTTTGTTTCTGTCGCCCTTCGGGAAGTAAATGAAGACTGACTTGTTGTTGCTCATGAAGAACTCGAGGCCGCTGTCGATGTGCAAGTATGACCTGTGCAAGACCATCTTGAGATCGCGGAGTTTAATGAATACGCTCTTTCCTCTGTCATCGTTGAAGTGGAATTCGTTGAAGTTGATGAAGAAAGTGCCTTCGTAAACCTTCCTGATTGTTACCATCTGTGCCGAAGTGAAGAAAGCATAATCACGGCGATCGAACTCAGTTGTTTCTTCGTCAGTGGATTCTTCTTCTGCCTGTATTTTAGCGACCTTGTTCGCGTCAAGCCATCTTTCGTATTTGTTCTGCGCTGCTTCTGCTGTTGTTCCGTCTCTCATCAAAGAGGCCTTCATGTGGATATCGAAATTGAGATTTGGCTTGAAGAAGATGTGCCTCAACTGGTTATCCGTTGACTTGGAGACCTTCCAGTGCTGTATCTGCCCGATAGATGACCACGGGCCTCCGTTTGTCTTGAGGTCTTTGAACATGTTCTGATGAGCTTTCGTGCATGAAATAGAATGATAAGTAATCTGTTGCTTGAACTCTTCCGTGCGCTGAAGGACTGCATCTGTGATAGAATCATATGATATCTGTGGAAGTTGAGCCAATATATCTTTGGATCTCTTCAGCTTCTGGAAAACGATGTCAAGTGGAACTTGCTTGGAAACTTCAGGAGACGTTTCATCGAAGTAAGCTTCGAGATTAGCAATTGGCTCTTTCGCTGCTTCGAAAATCTGGTAGACGAGGTCTGTGTTATCCAAAATGTTGCCTTCAACTGGAACACCATTCGTGATGTATTTGGTTATGATGCCTTTACAGGCCAATAAGAATTCAATGACGTGCTTCTGCCTCGATGGATCTTTTTGAGCCATTTTAATTGCTGTGACACCAACGTGCGCGAACAACTGCAAAGCGATTTCACTATCGAACTCTTGAGATTTGAAGAAAGATGTAACAACAGGCATCTTTGCTGGTGATGCCTGGATGATGTAAGAGAAGATTAAAGACAAAACTTCGGCATATCTGATTCTCTTTCCTTGCCTCTTGAAAACTGCTGCTGAAAGGTTTGCGTATTTTGTTGCGAAGCCAATCAACTGCCTTGAAACCTTGAGATCCCACCATTGATTGGTTCCCTGCAACCTTGGATCAATTCTCGCTGAGAAATTGACTTTATGGTTATAGTTCGATGTGCTCAATCCTTGCAAGAGTTCGATGCATGGCGTTTCAGGATTCATTGTCTGCTTGAGGTTGTCTTCAACAGTTTCTCCGTAGACCATTCTAAGGGAAAGATTGCTGTGGAAAATCTCTGTGTCAGGGATATAGAAGACATACTCGAAGATTTCAGAGAAAACGAAGGCAGTTTCATCTGGTGAAACGCTTGGGAATAATTGAAGAAGTTTGAGAAGCTTGTGATAAATAATTCTCTGTAACAATGGAGTGTTGAGTTTGAGTGTCTTAGACATGTGTAAGAAGAAGGCTTCACATTCCTGGAACTTATCCCAATAATTTCTCTTGATGAAGAAGACTAAAACTTTCGAATAAATCGCAGTGAAAACAGACTTAGTGTTTAAGTCGAGTTCTGGGCTGGACGAGCTCATCATGACATAGAACAGCCAGAAGTACCAGGCATCGCACTTTCCGAACGAATAAAGGAGAGGTGAAGAGATTGTTGTTGTCGTTTGGTCGATGATATTGAAGAACTCTTCGATGTGCGACCATTCGTAGAACTGAGAGATGTAGCTGACGAACGGCAACAATCCGGACTGATATGCTGGCGAGTCCAAGAAGATTTCGGAGACAATGTTCCATGTCTGTTCTGTGATGTTCTCAGGGTTGAATATTTGAATGCATTTGAGCATCGCGTCTTCGAAACTTGTTGCGTTTGTCCTGACAATTTTTCCTGAGTCTTCAAGAGATTTGATCAACAAGATAAACTTGAATGTCAGAATTCTGAGATCTTCGTTTGGATGGTTCATCATTCCAATGAATGGAGTGTAGAATCCGACTTTAATGAAATTGTCGCAAATTCCGTGGATGTTCTTAACGCAGAGTTCGTAAAGAATATTCATCAACTCAATCCTGATTTCAGTGTTCTTCAATGAAAGCGAAAGATTGAAGAATATGTCCTTGTCTTCTCTGTTGAGTTTAGAAATCGCGGCTTGCTTGATGATCTGCCACAAAGTCTTCCTGACATCTGCAGCTGTGTCAGATATTGTGAACATAACAAGTTTGCAGACAGAAACAGTATCTGTTAAAAGTTTAGCGAATTCGCCGTTGATTAAGTCCTGCCATACTTGTATGAACGCAACTTTGATTTGCGGTGTTTGAAGGCCGATCAAGAAGTAGTTGAACCATATGTCTTCGATCATTATCTTGATGTCTTTCTTGTCAGTCAGTTTGTTGAAGAGTCTTCCTAATGTTGAGATGACCTGCACTGATATTAACTCTGGGTTAAGTCTTGACATTAGATAAGCAATGCACTTGACGCCATCTTCAGCAAAGAAGTCTGTCCTGATTTCATGTGATGTCGCGCAGAAGTTGACGATGATTTCGACTAAAAGAACCAAGAATTCTTTCGAGTCGCTCTTGCTTTCACCATATGTTTGCAACTCGACTTGTTCGAATAAAGGAAGGAATGTCTTGAGGCCGCCGATATTCATGGCAACATCGCACAAAGAAGTGGAGAATGAATAAATGTTACCGACGACTTTAGCGTTTCCTATATCTTTTCTTGCGTTGTTTGCGCAGACATTATTGAATGCGAATCTCGAGTTGTAGCAGGCGAACAATAAGTCAGTCATCAGATCAGAGAACAACTGCTGCGGCAAGTTCGGGAAAAGCTTAGCATTCGTTGGAGATAAACCGTAAACGAAGTCGAATGGTAAATCGCTCATTGTCTTAATCATCTCTTGAGAAAGTGCAGAAGAAAACATGTACATGCAGCTGAAGTTGAACAGCAAAACATCTTCTGGGTTGTTGTCTGTTGGAATTGAATTTCCTATAACAACCTTTTCTAAGTCAGCTTCGAAATTCATTCCTGTGACTTCGATTTGCGCGCATTGGTTTCCTAATATATAAATTTTGAGTTTGCGCTTCTCGAATGTTAAAGTTAAATGATACCATGTGTGCGCTGATAATTGAATTTCTGTCTCATGCATTCCTGAGCTCTTAGCTGATCTATATGTCAAGACAAGTTTTCCGTCTGTTATATACAAGTCCATTGTCTTTCCGTTGATGTTTCTCATGGAAATCAAATGCGGCTTTGGTGAGAACATGTTGTAGTTCGCTGATAATTCGAACCTCATCATCAAAGTGAATCCTCTGCATATATAAGCGGTCGGAATTTTAGGAAGATAAAGACCGCTGTGATTTCCTGTGAACGCGATGAATGATTGTGGAGTCTTAGGGACAATGTTTGAAAGAATGTTTGACAATGTTTTCATCAACAAGCTCGTGAACCAGAATCTGCTGTTGTCTTTTGTCTGCATGACTTTAAAGAGCTCGAAAAGCGTCTTCCACTTGAACGCAAAACAAGAAACAGTCGAGAATAGTTGTATCAAGACATCTATTGATGCCTGCTGCTGCGGCTGTATTGATTTCTGCGATTCGAATGATGCGACATATCTTAATATTGACATTGGGAATTTCGACTCGTAAACGTGAAGCTTGTTTGTGACAGATGTTTCGCAGATTTGTGAGATGAAAGAGAAGATCTTCGCGTGCGCTGGAAGATGCTTTGTTATCTCGTGTAGGTAAGGAAGCATCTTCTGGTTCTTTATCTCCATGAATTCCATTGATTGAAGAGTAATATTTGGAACTTCGTATACTAGTCTGAGGATTATATCTATGGTTGAGTTATCGAAGTCTTGGCCCATGAGTGCTTCTTGGATATTCATCATCGGCTCTTTGACGAGTATCGAGCGCATCTTGAGGTTGTTCACTGAGAGATGGTAGAATGTCTCCAAGACGAGATTTGCGAGTTTGATTCTCTTTTTATCCTTTGGAACGACTTTGACGACTCTTGTTACTTCAGCCATGTATGCATACTGTTCTACTGATGAAAGCATGGCTGGTTTGACTGAAGCGAATGATGATTTCAAGATTGAAACTAAATCTGTAACTAATTTGTACCATCTGTGGTCATCTTTCTCTTGGGCTGCTCTCCTGAAGATTCTTATGACCATCTGGAACATGTAATCGAATGGAGTATCTTTCCATGATGTCTTGAATTTCGATGAATCCAAATGGAAGCCTTTCGTGATCATTGACAAGGCAAATTCTTGTGTTGTGTCTTCAAAGAGGAAGTGGAAGATCAATGCAACGAATTCGATATGAGTGAACAAGAATAATTTTGTATTTTCATTTCTAAGCATTGAATCGATGAAAGTAAACATGTTGCTTCTAATCAGTGCTATCTTAGATTGGAATTGCAGGTACTTATTTTTAGAAACAATATGAGCATGGAACTGCTGAGCTGATAACATTGCTTTAATCAAGACTTTAGTAAATCCTGTATCTGTAATGATGTTGTGGAATCTGCTTGGATCCATCTTGAATAGATTGGAGGCGAATGTAGTAATATCATCGTAGATTTCTGGATGAGTTTGTTCGAAAAGAGCCGTAACCGCGTTGAAAATCGCTGCTGCGTACTTCGGCGCATCGATGCACATAACGGAGAGAATGTGCAATATTGATTTTTTGAGGATTGAGAAGATATTCATTACTTCATTTGTTGGAATTGTGGACCAGAGATTTAAGTCATGCGTGAAGATGTCGGAGGCAATAAATACTTTGAATCCATTAATCGATTCCAAAGCTGCAGCGACTTTGGAGTGATCGCAGAGTAATAAAAGATCTGTAACGAAAAACTTAATTGTTAGAGACATGAGCTCTGGAGATATGTTAATGGAATCGTTAAACAGCTTTTGTTCTGTAATTTGTTTTCCAAAAGTAAGGGTTTGGGTAATTAATAATGTTATGAACTCATTTCCGTGCTTGTAATGCGTAAGTTCTACGAGAATATGCGAAAGTTCGTTGAGTTTCTGGTTCTCCATGATGTAGCGGTGGAAAGGAGAGAAATAAACGCATGGTTTAGCATCGGTTTCGTTGACAGCGTTGTCAATGCTGTGAATAAAGATAGGCATCTTGAATGTCTGTTGTTCTAGGAATGTAAGGATCGGAATATAGTAAGATTGAGATCGATAAGATGCATATTCTTTTATCAATGCATATTCTTCTTTGTCTACTTCATATTTAGGCATTTCTGTGATGATCGGTGACTCGTTGATTGTCCAAGCGATGAAAACAACCAAAAAGTGAAATTCGTGATTATTCCAAATCTTTTGTTCGAACTCCGAATCGATTTGTATTAAAAACCGGAAGAATTTGAGAATTGCTTTCCCGAGTAAAAAGATTTTGTCGTGGTCGATTTTTACATTTTTATGTAAAAATATGAAACTGAGAAGCAATAATGACTTTTCAACGATGGTCATCATCGAATCCTGGTACAATATACACAATGCTTTGTGCCGAACATTCGACAAAGCATTGAATTCCATTAATAAATCATGAAGCTGCAAATTCCCAAAACTTTCATTCATGTAATTCTCAGCCCAGAAATTGTAGTAGTGAACTCCGTATCGATATACTGTAAACTGATAAGGTCTGAAGATCTCTGAGGATCTGATAAAATCGAGGCAAATATGGAGAACCCTTGATAAGTAGTTAGCATTGAATTGAGTGTATATTAATGGCGAACGACGTACAAAAAGTTCGACCATTGGCCTGAGAACCAAATCGATTAAGAAAAACGAATCTTGTTGGTAAGCATCTGGAATAGAAAGAGCAACCGGGAGGACATTAGTAAGCATATTTAGCTTGATTTGTTGCTGCTCATCGCCTCTCATCGCTTCGTTGAATATCGGAGGGAATAAATGCGCGAGTTTGATGAAACTTCGGAACAAAAACGGTACAAACACAGCTATAAGTTTATCAGTTTTCACTTCTGATGACATACAGAAAGAGAAAACCTCCGGGAGATCATTTAATAAAGGAGATAATTCAGTGTTAAGCTGGAAAAGATTGATAAGGTACTCTTCTGGGTTTTCCTCAGGGCATTTCTTAATCTCTTCTTTCGTATATACGTGATTAGGCATCTTGTCATAAAATTCAAGAAGAGTTGGGTACTGGCTGAGTAATCCCCACTGTTTGGGGATTTCGGCTGTGAACCACTTAAGCCAGAGCTGCAGCTTAGGGTCTTGCGGCCCTTTACCCTTCCGAAAAAGCTTAAACATTGAAAATTATTAAATTTTATTAAAATTTTATTTCTACGATATATCACCATAATCAAAAAATACATCGATCTATCATGTTTTTTTTCTCGATTACTAAATTGTGAAGTTTACACAATATTTTGATGATTTGAAAGACGTTTAATCTAAAATTAGTCCATTTTTTGTTTATTGATACTATATACCATAACAAACAGATTATGATGAAAGTTTAATTAATAAATTTTGTTTTTTCTTTCTATGGATATACAGTTGTCTATTGACATTATATACATAAAAATTTTCTCTTTTTTGATGAAAGAGAATTAAATATTTTTTCCCTCACTTTTTTCGCCAAATTTAGTCTATTAACATTATATACATAAACAATTCTATTTTGAAATTAAAAATCGTCCGAACAGTTTTTTTATTTTTGAGTTTAATTATGATATTCATCTTATACTGTTTACATTAATGCATAATATTTGAAAATTTTATCTGCAAAATTGCAAAAATGTTAAATCGATAGTATAATACGTAATGATATTATATTTATAGTTTTTAGGGGACAAATTCATTATATTTTTGAGAATATTAAGTATATTGAAATTAAGCTCAAAATTAATTAGTTTATGAGTAACTATAATGAATTTCTCATTTTTTCTTTGTTTATATTTTTAAGAGTTAATCACAAAATATTCTATGAGATTTAATCTTTTTTTATTCATCAAATAAAACTATCATTTTTAATCTATTACTGTTATGCTTTAATATTTGGAATCGTTGGAGTGAGATATGCATAGTTTCACATGCTGAATGATCGATTTTGGAATTAAATTTTGAAATATTGAGGTAGCATTATGGATATGGTTAGTTATTTTCATTACACAGTGCCAAAAAAACCACTATATCAATAACCGAGACGTTTCTACGTCCATATCAAACGAATAAGAATAAAATTTAACTCAACATCACGCATCTTCTCATATCACGTTTAAATTATACTATACAAACATAGTATAGTACGATTACAAATCCACAAGAGCTGTTTATCATATTTTAAATTGAAGTTAATAAAAATATTGCATTAAGATGTTCTGCATTTATTTTATATACTATGTTGAGTATACTAAAATATCCATTCCAATATTAGTCATTTGATCAAAATATTATTGCAATTTGAATATTCTCATAGTTGAAACAAAATAGCTTGGTTATATTTATATAATGATGAAATTAATCCAATGGAGAAGTTATACTAGTGAAATTCGATAATAATAAATTAGGAATAAAATTATAAACAATTTCCAGTCGAAGAAATCCACAAATCCATTACCAATATCAATATATTTTAAATATTTTCTTCCAGAAATAAAATCAAAATGTTTCTTGACGCTTTCAATGAAGTTACTCATCCAGAAAATGAGCTGAGTGTCATTTCTATGAAACTGTCACCATCAAGATCATTCATACTTTACATTTCTACCAATGAAATCTTCATATGTAAAGCAAATGATCCAGAATTGAAAATAATTGCATCAAAAACAATCGATTCAAATAAACTTGGATGCCTAACATCATGTGGATGGCTAACAAGAAACAGTTTCTTCTGTATTTCAAACAAAGGAGCAATAGTTACCTTTTCTTTTACAAATGAAAAGCAAATTGATTATTTACGCCAAATTGTTCATCCAGAATCCGATAGATTTACATGCTCTGACGCATACAACTCATATATCGTTGCTGGCGATGTTTCCGGAAATTTATATATTATTTCTCCACAGAGTGGTGAGGCTTTTGCACACAATATAGGAAATGTTGCGATCAAGTCTATCGCTTTATCTAAAAGAAATGGCCTCATTCTTGGTGGCGATGGATCTACATATTCGATCGACATAAATCCAGAGATATTGCAAAAATACAACTTCAATATCAATCTCACTAACATGCATTTCAACGCTTACAACATAGTAGCGTCGCCATTCTCAAATATTGCCGCTGCTTATACAAAAGATGGAAATGTTTTCGTTACAAATTTCAATCTGAAGCGCGTAATTACAACAGAACATCGTATATCACGTCTCGCTTTTGGCTTTGATTCTACTCTTTTCTGTATATCTTCAGGATATATTGGAATTTTAACAAGTATGCAGCCAGAATTCAGGTTTTATAAATTCGAACAATTCAATGATATTTCAAATTTCGTTGTCAGTCGAACTTTGTTTATTTTATGTCATAATGACAAATTCTACGCATCAGAAATATTTTATGTTCCTCAAAACTCAAATTATCCGATTTACTATAAGAGATCATCATTTACATACTTCGTGAATCACAACTCAGATGTTTACACAAATAAAATCGAAAAACCAGATGAATTAAGATCAATTAAACTTTGTACGACAAACGGATACTACGTTGCATGCGTTGGCTGTGGACAGCTATATATATTCAACACACAGAAACAGTTGTGGGTGAAAACAACACAATCATCACTAAAATCAGCGAAGCATTTAATTTTCCATAATAATCTTCTCGTTTGCGTTCATCGCGATGTATTTTCACACGACTGCGTATGCAAGATTATGGAGATAAACGGCGACAAACTCAAAACCATCAAAACATTACAGCTGAAAGGAAATCCAAACTCAGTAAGATCTAATGGTGAGTTTTTGATTTTTTCATTCAACGAAAAAGTAGTTGTTTACAATGGCGACAACATGACTGAATTCAACTACTCTTCGACTGTTGCTGACACACATGGTGACCACATCTTCACACTCGCAAGGGGAAGAAGGCTGCAATGCGACGGAGTTGATGTATGTGAAAATGTTACTAATTTTGTCATCGACCATAAATCCGACATCATGATATTCAATGTCGGCTCAGACGAAATATATTCGATGGACTGCAAGACGAAGAAGGTCAGGCTCTTGCAGAATGTCAAAGGAATTATCACTGGTTTGTTCACAGAAAACAAATATTGTCTGATTGTCGATGACACAAAAATGGAGCATTTGAACTTAAATTATTTCAGTCACATTTTCGCAAACAAAATTGCAGATGTTGAACAACTATCAATTACAATGTCTCCTATACAGTCTAATCCTAAATTCTACGATTTCTTAGTCAGCGGAGTCGCAAATGCATTATCCGATGGAAAAGCAGACAAAATCGTGAATTTCGTTCGCCACAAACCGTCAGCTTTTAGATTATTCCCTAAATCTAAGTATTTGGCGTCGGAGATTCTAGCGCATTTCCTAGGATTACAAGTCATAGCAGATTCAAGAGGAATTTTGTCTTTCCTTAATAACGATAATATCGACAAAACAGTTCGTGCCGATTATTCATCATTCATCAGATTGATTGGGCGCGAAGAAGGTCAAATCGCTGCTGTTTGCTGCGCATTGGAAGTATTGATGCGCGTCTGTCGATCAGAGAGTGATATAAGTCACGCGTTGAGTTGCATTGAACTTCCTTGTCCAAGAACTCTAACCGATCCAGATATCATCACTTATTTCAACAAAAGATATGATGATGTCATTGACGTCTGCTTCTATAATCTCGTTTGCTACAAGAGACCGTCACTGTGCTTCGTTTTGGCTACACAAACAAACAGGAGCATCGTTAAATCGTTGGCGAAATTCGATGAACCAGATATATCCATCTTGAAATGTATCGAAGTTTTATATCATTATGTTACTGTCAAACCGGCGAATTTGCACCTTGTCAAGGAGATGTGTGAGATGTTCTCTATTGTTAAATACACGAAATGGCACGTTGCTTCGCTTTTGATTACAGGAAATTCTGGAATTGCAATGAAAATTTTATCTGCCAATGAAAATAAGGCAATGTTGGATGATATCAAGGCTTCTAAATGGGCATATTTACTCCGCCAGTAATTTTTTTTTGCGAATATTTTGTATTATGATAAATTAGTTATTTTTTGTTTATTACTTATTAATTTTACATTCTCCATACCATATATTATCAACATTGAATCTTCACAATCAAACATTCATTATTTTGGATATAAAATTAATTAATTCTCAATAATTAGATAAGTTGGATATAAAATCAATGTTTTGACACACTAGCAGACATATTTAAAATGATTGCAATCCATTTTAGCTAAAAATATTAAAAAAAAATGATTTAAATCACAAATACAAACATTTTATACGTTTTGATATGTATAGATAGCATGAGTAGAATCATTTAAACATATGCAAAATGATTGAGTTTAAAAGGAAAAAGATATAATTTTTGAATTCTATTTTTTAATAGAAAAATCATTGTAAAACAATCTATTTATCTATGATCTTGGAGATGTCTTAAGACTTCAATGAATAAGTCCATATCAACTTCCTTGACAACAATGCAGCCCTCCGGGTCTGGCTCAGCGAGAGACATGCCAATCTTCTCGCCATGAAGTACCATTGAAAGACGAAGTCTCTCAATCTTCTTAATGCCCTTTTCTGGGTAAACAGCGACAAATGCTGCAAGTGGGTCAGCTGGATAGAAAATTCCATCAGTGAACTTAAGTACAACAGCCCATGTTTCCTTGATGAAGCGGCGGATGAGTGTTCCTTCGAGATTATAAACATCTGTCTTACCTGGTGGAATACTCATCGCGTTTGTAAGTGTCCATGATGCGATTGTCGTCTTATTCTGTGGATATGTCTGAAGAACGATCTCAGCGGCCTCTGGGTCACATCTCCAATTGAATTCTGCGTAAGGAGAAGTATTGCCATTTCCATCTTCAGCACCACCCATTATGATGAGGTGCTTGATCTTAAGGATGGATTCTGGGCACATCCTGATTGCGCAGGCGATATTTGTAAGTGGTCCGAGGCAGAGAACGTGTAAATCTGGAATTGTGTTGCAAGCATTGATGAGAGCATTGACAGCATGCTCCTTTTCGATGTTTAATGGTCCGTCGATGCCGTAGGACTTAGCATCAATATCTCCAAGGCCATCTTTGCCATGAATATCGGGAACATGCATTGATGGCTGAACGAGAGCACCTGGGCAGCCAGAATATATCGGAATATCTGTCTTTCCCCAAAGTCTCAGAGTTCTTGAAACGTTTTGTAAGACATTGGGAAGGGATGCATTGCCACCGAGGCAGGAAATACCAACAATTTCAACATCAGGGTGGTCTAAGCAAATGAGAATTGCTGTGGCATCATCAACACCGGCATCTGTATCTATCCAGAGTTTCATAATGTCACTTTTACCAAATTCTTACTGTTTTCTTACATTGTCACTTTTTAATTTAATTTTTTTTATTTGTTGATTCAAAATTGAAAATAGAACTACGGGCTTAAACCTAATCCTCATGTATATATAACCATCACATTATTATAGTTATATATAATTGTGCATGTTTCTGACAGTAGGATAACCAAATTAATTTCAACATCAAATATAGAAATTTAGTTCACTTCTAATCAATTATACAACTAATATATATATTTCAATTACAAATATTTTGACAAATATTAGAAATTGGGAGTCCGCACCTTTAAATATAACTGGTAAAGATGATCTGGACCGTGATTATCATGTTTTATCATAAAATTTAATTCGGGAAATTGTGCAATTGTATTTTTCAGTTTTTAAAGCTTTTTATTAATACAAAATCATTCAGTAATGTTAATATTATGAGTTGTAGAGCGATTTAATGTATAACAAAAAAATCATTACCAAAAAGTGACAATAACCCATATCCCATCATTTTAATAACATGGGGTACCCACCACACTTTTCGACATCCTTAATTGCATACATGAGATGATAAGAGATAGAGAAAGCCGATTTGATGAATTAAACAAGAAAACTATTTCATGAAATTCTTTATAAGGTTTACATGGTCAGCTTTGTGAGTTTGAGTATATATTAGCGTAAAATGAAGCATATTACAATTTTACAATCAATGTAGCGAATAATATTCATGATTCAAATCATTCATAAAACGGAAATATTGAAAATGATGAAAAATAGTCTTTGCCAATTTAAATCATCATATTGATATATTCGTGACACATTATCATACCCTGCATAAATTGCTCTATGTATTATGCTGATCTAGAGTAGAAAATATCTGACATGTAAATATATTTTTTGCCATTTGTCAAAAAATAAACATTCGACCGATTATTGACGGTTTTTAAAATTGGTCATAGATTTAGCTTTATTACAATATTATTATATTATTTTTTATTTTTTAAATCTTTTTTCACTTCAATTTCTAAAAGAAAAATGACACGAACTGAGCTTAATCACATTCCTCCGAATCATATTAAGCAATTTTTCGAGGATGGTGTTCTTTTCGACTGCACTCTAGTGTCAGAAGATAGAACAATGAAAATTCACAAAATATTTTTAGCAAATCTTAGCGAATGGTTCAATGATCAATTCAAATCCAGTCAAAACGCGTCCGAAATAACAACAATTAATATGCCAATTGATCCAGATGGAATGCTTTTCTCATTTATTAAATCAATTTATCTCTGCCGTCTTATATTAACGCCTAAGAACTACGCCGCTTACCTTAAATGCGCTGTATATTATCGATTCAATTCAATCATTGGCCAAATTACCGACTACATTCAAGAAAAAATACCGATTTTGAAGGCAACACAAGATTTATGCAATTTCAAGCTTGATTCACAACTCCTAAATCTCAAAATAGGAGGTCAGACGTCATATAAAATCCTTTTTACTATTTATAAAGAAGCAAATCAAAATATGAAATTTAAGATTTTTGATATCATTAATCCACTCGTTTTAGCAAAAATGATGGAGGTTTCTGGACTTAATGACGAAGAAAAAGTGCAAATAATCGATGAATATATAAAGTATCGTAATATCACAACTGATTCCAATGAAAAAGCAGCATTATCAGCATCAATTAATTGGGATCAAAGAGATGCATATTTATTACTTTCAAAATATGATTGCTCTTGGGTTCCAGCTTCAATTTCAAGAGATTTATATTCTAAAATACTAACTTGCAGAAGAAGAACTATAAAAGCTTTTGCTAAAGATGAGTCTACTGTTAAATCAACAGTTTCACGCTTCAATGTTCTTTCCTGGTTAATTGCGATTTCAGGTTCATCAGGCGGTGATAATATTAAAGACATCTCTGTTCTTAGAATGTGCTCGACATTTGGAGAGAGAATTACGTTCAATCCAGCATTCTTTGGCATATTTAATGTCGAATGCTCACCATGGATTGGAATTGATCATCCAACACTTAAAACTTTCTCACCTTATAACGTATTTGAAAACAATGACAAGTATTACTTAAGCAAATCAGGCTCATCTATTAATTTGCCTTACTTTACATGGAAATTGTCAAAGAATGAGCTTTTTGTTCCTACAAGTCTGAAAATCTCATCATATATCGAATTTAAATATCATGAAACCGCTATTAAAACAAGCCCACAGCCTCCATTAGTTAAACAGCAGCCAGATAATCTTAAAATTGAATTTTTGAAGAGCGGAAATGTTGTTTCCACTCATGAAGCACATATGGACAATGACAAACAATTCCTTGAAGTACAAAACATTAATTCCACTGATAAGAAGTTTATTTGCGATTCTGTTAAAATTTCATTAGCATCTAAGACAAAAGCAGGCTGGTGGACATTTAGGATTCGTTCATTAGATATGTATGGACAATTTTTAGCTTCTCAATAAACTTTTTTTATTTAATTATTATTATTTATATTATTAATTTTATTTGCATTTGAAATATTTCAATACGATAAGAAAGAAACTTTAGAGACATATAAAAAGTCTACAAAGCGCATGTTTTAGTGCAAGTTTCAATTGAAGCGGAATTCTGATTTGTAATTCATAAAATATACATATTTAAAGAAATTGTACTTACAAAAATATAGTGTTTACACATTATACTACATGATGAATGCAATCACATACTCAAATTTTATTTGAAATAAACAATTCAAAATATTGAACTTTTTTAATCGATTTTTAATGGGAGTAATTAGGAAATAATGCAGATTTATCTTGTATGTAGACGTATCACAAGATATCATTCATATATTTCATCTAAAGCAAAATCAATGAAATTTGATTCTACATTTTTCATTAGTTGTAACCTTATTACAGTATTTAATACTAATAATTTTATTATTTTCATAATAATGTCTATCTAAATAGCTTTTTTCAAAAAATTCAATTTATTACTAAAGGCGTCAATATCAGCAATTAAAGTGGTAGGTATCATGTCAGCTACAAATATCTATGGTGACTCAAAAATTATGCTGTCAACATGAAAAATAAACCAATCGAAATTTCAATCATAAATAATAGGAAGAAATAAAGTTATTACCATGAAATAGGATCTATTCGTACGCAATAATACCGCATAAACGAATGCCGGACAACAATCAAAACCTTTAATGTATTATCTCGCGATCGACTGAGTGAACAAAAATAAAAAAATGTAAAAAATTTACAAAAAGAAAGAAATGAAAGGATTTATGATGTAGTTTTATATTTACCAAGAATAAAATTTTTCAGGGGATCGTTCATTGAAATTGATATGTCACTTTTAATCCTCCTGAAATTAGCTAGCCAAGTAAAAATATTTTTGGAATCAAGTATTTTTGTTTAACTATTTATGGTAATATATATGGCTGAGTTTGGAGGGAAAAAATTTCGGCGATAAAAAATAACCCTCACAATTTTCTGTTTCTTGTCAACTTTTGAGTGAAAAGTGCCCGGTTTGATTTAATTTATTTTTGGGGATAAGACAAATAACTCTATTTATAGGCCATTAAATCAGATAACACTGTTTTGGTGTCACTTTCTCTATGAAAAAAATTTAATTGGAAAATTCGTATTTTCAAAGGATTTATTTTTTCTTTGATTTTGGACCGTTCGCGCATATCATTAAATAATGCAAATTAATTTTCACTTTTGAGTGATCACATAGAAATTCTGTTTTTGTAAATTTTTGAAATTTTAAAATTTTTAAATGACGTCTCTTCGTGTGTTAAAATCTTTTCAGCCACTAATTGATAGCTATAGTGAAGATACAACAGATGTGATTGGCTATAAGGTCCCTGTACCTCTTATCGCACCAGAATTGGCGGAAGCTTTGATTAAAGAAACAATTCCTATTCTTCAGTCGAAATCAAGCCTTGTTAAAATCGATGCACCGTGCTATGTTGTAGGCGATATACATGGCAATTTATACGATCTGATTAGAATTCTTTCAATGGCCAAATTACCTCCACATTCGAGATATATTTTCTTGGGTGATTATGTAGATAGAGGCCAATTCTCTTACGAGATTGTAATGCTACTATTCGCTTTACAATGCCAATTTCCAAATGATGTTGTTCTTTTAAGAGGAAATCATGAGTTTGCAGACGTTAACAGCGTCTATGGATTTTTCGATGAAATGACAGCTTTGGAAAATGGCCAATATTTATATGATCAGATGAACAAAGCTTTTGAATGGCTTCCAATAGCATGTTTGATTCACAACAAAATATTCTGCGTTCATGGTGGAATCTCTCCATCATTAAATGATCTCGCCCAAGTTGAGAAGGTTGAACGCCCAATCAAAATGTGCGATGACGAGCTTATTGCAGATTTAATGTGGAGTGACCCAACCAACGAAACAAAGACATATGCACGCAGTACAAGAGGTCTTGGTATTTCATACGGATCCCAGCTTGTTAGCGATTATTTAAAGAAAAATTCGTTATCATCGGTTTTAAGAGGCCACCAATGCGTTCAGAACGGAATCCAAAAAGCACTAGATGGCATGGTATATACAGTATTTTCATGCTCAAATTACGCAGATGCCTTAGATAATCGTTGCGGTTTATTATTCTTAAATCATTCCCTCGAAATGCAGTTCTTTTCCTTACCTCCTAGACCACAATTAATGAGGGAAAGAACCACTTTTTATCCTGTTAACAGAAATACGGTTTTTGAAAGTGAAAATACAGTAATTCCATTCTCTATCACTGCCAAACAGTTCGAGATAAGAAAAGCAATGATGTGCGTGCCTTTGCCAAAGCTGAGATCAAACTCTCAGTGTAATGTTCCTAGAACAGCAAGAGTTGGACGCAACCGCTTCAAAGACATCTAATCAAACTTGTTTTGAGCTTGTTTATTAAATATACATGTTTTTTTATTGAAATAAAATTATTTAAACAAATATCATGGCATATATCCTGGAGAAATATCAATAACTTTCCCCATACTCTAGAACTGTAGACAGAGATCATCAAAAACTCATCCATTTATTTTAAGAAAATAATTATATTGGGAATAATTGATTGTTTTTAACCAATATACTCAATACCTACCTGCAAGTTTTTAATTTTTGATTTAATTTAATGAAAATGCAATCTTTTGATTTGGTATATATAAAAAGTTTTTAACGGTTGGACTTGGCAATGCGCTCAAGTTCGTCCTTCTTGCGGCAAGCATAGGATTCCTGCTTGTTCTGGGAGGCAGCGATGAGCTCATCAGCAAGGCACTCAGCGATGTTGCGGGATGAGCGGAAAGCAGCCTTGCGAACACCCTCTGTAATCAAGGAGAGAGCCTGATCGACACGGCGGAGTGGGGAGACATCGCAAGCCTGACGGCGGACTGTACCACCAACACCAATACGTGTAGAGTCTTCGCGAGCACCGCAGTACTGGACAGCTTTGACGAATGTAACAATTGGGTTTTCGCCTGTTGAGATGTTGATGATATCGAAAGCGTGCTCAACAATGCGGATTGTGAGGAGCTTCTTGCCTGTGTTACGGCCGCGGGACATCATGTGGTTAGCAAGGCGTTCAACGAGTGGGCAGGAGACCTTCTGGAAGCGCTTGTGGACATAGCGGCCAGCTGTGTGTGGAACCATAACGTGCTGCTTCTCGTGGACAGAGATGTAGTCAACAAGAGCTGGATCAAGAGCGCTGAAATCGACGTCTTCGTAGGAATACTTTCCAAACAGCTTTACGTCTTGCATTCGAAAGGCCGGACCAGGCGGTTTTGACAATTCAATTATTTTGACATGTAGTAATTGAATTTTTCACATTTCTGTCATGTAATTTATAAAAATTGTCGTGTAAAACAAAATATTTTTGTCTTGATCTCAAACATTTAATTTATGACACGTAAAGTATAATATGACTTGTAAAATATAAAAATATGTCATGTAAAATATTCGACAACTTAGATTTATTATTGCCATGTAAATTACAAAAATTGAAAATATTTGACAAATAAAATCTATTTTGTCGTGTAAACTGCAAATTTTTGTAATTGAATTATGTTTAATGATTTTGAGCAATTTGTAGAACAAGGCAATGCATTCTGTTATCAGCGTGAATATAGTAAAGCCATTGCAGCATATACAAATGCGCTGAATGTCGCAAAAATACCTTCAGTTATTGGCGTTATCTATGAAAACAGAGCATATTGCTATATAAAGCTCGAAATGTTCCAAAAAGCAAAAGCTGATATGTATGCTGCACAAGATATGAATACAGCCACTATGACAACATCTGCAACGCAAGTTTCCGATATTTACGATTCATCTTATCTACACAAGACGTTATTACCAAATAAAATGCAAAGTGCATTTCTTCATTTACAACATTTTGCATCTTTAAACTATCTTACAACAAATTCCGAAAAAATTGATGAAAGCGACGAAAATAAGAGAACATTCTTGACTCTGAGAGGTGATGCATTCGCAGAAAGCCAATTATACAAAGAAGCCGTCCTTGATTACACGGCAGCACAAAAATACAAAGATGATCCAAATTCTTACGCAACATTAGCTTATTTCGCAGTTCTATCGCATCAAGACGATCTCGCTTTGCAAATAATAAAGCACTGCAAGGAAAATAACGTGCAATGTCATCTAGCCGAAGGAGTTTATGATTTATTAAACTTTAAATACAAATCTGCTTATGAACATTTCGATCAGTTGGAAGGAAACAACGATGCATACAAGTATAAAACGTATATTCACTATGCAATCGGAAATGTCAGCAAAGCTTATTCTTGTTCTCGAAATTGTTTTTCGCAGGATCCTGTTTTCACTTATACACAGCAGTGCTTGAGAATAATCACTTCCAATGATCTTCCTCCGTATTTCAATGGGAAAAATGGAAGTTTAACACTAGCGAATTTTTTAATTGCGGGAATTTACAAATCTCTAGCTTCTCCGATAGAAGATGTTCCACTAGACTTATATATACCTCATGACTTGCTATTAAACCCCCTTCCTTTCGCGGAACTTCCACTTCCAGAAGCAAAATTCCCAGATAACTTTGCAGACAGCGCAACAGAACAATCAGATGTTGATATTCTTATGCGAATTGCTGCAAAATTGCATGTATCAGCTGCTCCAGGCAAAAGAGAAAGAATATGCACTGGCCTGGCATTAATCCAAATCGTGCAAATGTTGGCATCGCAAAAAGTAACACTTTCAACAGCTGTTGCTCAAATCGGACACTGGCTGAGACTGAGTGATCCAACGTGCTTCCTAGATTACAGGACAAGTGAGACACTCAAGATATACTTGCATTCTGGCGAATTCGACACGATTTTAAGTTGCTATTCTAGTTCTGTATTTAATTTCCTCAAGAATCGCCTTCAGAAGCCATTTGGCAGCTCTCTTCCACTCAGGCAAGGACAGAAAGACTTGGGGACCGCAGTTGAAAGGGCACATCAGCCGGATGATCTCGGCGACATTTTCAAAGGCGGCCTAGATATACCAGTGTGCGAAACGGTTTCAATTTTTTACAACCGCGATTTATTTGGATACACTTTTGGTCTTAATGTTCTTCCTCCATCGCAATCCATGCATCAGCACTTGGATGTTTTGTGGTGCAGCTTATTGTCCATGATATCTGCCCAGAGAGTTTCCAAGGAAGGAACAGCGAGGTTCGTTGAGAAGGCAACTGAGTTTTTGTTCGCTTGGATGTTCGCCAGTCCGTTGATGTCGCTGAATGACGTCATAGGAGCCATACTCTTCAGGGCATTAATTTGGGCTTTCTTCGGTGCTGACGTCATTAAGACCATGCCAGAGCCAATTGTTATGCACGTTGATGCCCTTCTGACAAATTTCGCTCCTCTTTACCAGATGTACATGCTTCCGCCTATCAAGATTTCTGCTGAAGGACAGACGATAGATAGACTCCCGTCAGTTGTTGCTGCATTCCCAAGCTATGTACACAGGATTAGATCGCTGCTCAATATTGGATCTGAGGAGATTCCGGAAGTTTTCGACCCTAGGACTTTTATTCAGCCTGTTTATTGCACTGGTCCATTCGGATCATCTGTAGATTCACAGGAATAATATACACATATAGATATAGAAATAAATTTATGTTTTATATTGTTAGCTAATCTTAGAGCTATTAGCAAAAAAAAAAAAAAAAAAAAAAAAAAAATTGAAAAGAATTCC
>MRSU01008052.1:0-54358 GCA_008369845.1 Trichomonas gallinae
TACAACTAAAAATTCTGTAAATTAATAATATAGAATGAGCACATAGTGACCATTAAAATGCTAGATTCCCATCAAAAAATTCCCGGTGGAGTTTTCTTGGGCTCTACTGTAGCGTCGAACCTGACACGTTTTATAAGCAGGGGCCATTTTTGACAATTTTTAAAAATCTGCCGGACTACCTTTATAGTCACCTTTAAATTATTTTTGACAATCTGACGGTTTATATAATTATTTTTGACAAGTAAATCAAAACAATATAAAAAAAGAATTAGAAAACGTACTTTTTTAATAATGACTTTTCTTCTACGCGAAGTTTTATTAGGAAGTCTTGGCATTGATAGTGATTTAAACTGGGGAACAGATGAGACAGGTATTTCAGCAATAGACATGAAACTTCTCCCTCCAGGATCTGGAGCCTTGATTGCAAGAATCTCAGAACTCGGAAAAATTTTCAAAAAACTTGAAGAAGCCACAGAAGAACAGACAGATAATCCATATAGGCAAGCAATTTTGGATTCTGTTGATAATTACTTGGATTCATATCGAACATCAGTCTTAGAAGCTGACTCACAAATTTGTGATGATCTTTTGACTACACTGACTGCATTAACAGCACATTTAGAGCCATATCAGCATGAATTAAAATACGTCAATAAAATATTTCAGCCATTGATTTCATTAAAGCCGCTACAGATGCTCAACAAGATACATGAGAATGTCGTCACTTCGCCGCCGCCAATTGATAAAAAATTAAGTGTTATTGAACATTCTTTGCATCAAGTGTGTATTGCTCAGCTTGATGGGTTCCTCTATTTCCACCAGAAGCTTCCTGATATATTTGAATTCAAAGATAATAGAATTGTTTATTCTAATCCAGGAAATGCAGATTTTCTCGATAAGAGGAATTCTGACTTACTTTTATTGGTTGTTAACGTTACATCAGACTGTCCTGATCTATTTGATAAAACTGATCCGCCTGGATTGGATAGGTTGGAACAATGGATTAATGTTGTTTCGCATGTTATGTCCGTTCTCCTTGCACAAAGACTGCAGCAACAATGGCCAGGCTACTACGATGTATTGAATCTCTTGCTTACAAAACGTTCAGATTATTCATCAATTATTTCGAGAAGATTGCTTTTGCCAAATGCAACAGCCTATAATATCGATTTTGTCATTAGAAAACTAGGATATCAAGTCAAAATCGTTCCAGAACTTAAATGGCCTAAATTTACTTTGAAATGTGTACTACAGCCACCTCTAGACATGGTTGTCACGTCAGATCATCAGTCATTCATTGCCGACCTCACCCATTTCATGTATGCTCTTGCAATAACTGATGAAGCATTGAAAGATCTTTGGGTAGTTATGAAATCAAAGACTAATTCGTTCAGATACATATCAATTCTCATGTCCCTCATCAAAGCAATCCGTGATCATCTAGTTTTTGCTGTAATTGTTCCAAGTTTCAATTTATTGAGCAGCGACCCTGCAAAAATCACTGATTATTTGAAGTTTAAGGCCACATTTAACGGTTTTATATCCACTTTGAGAGGTTTATTCCCAAGCGAAAATGAAGATTTGTTTAAATCTGTTCATTCGATCCAGCAAGCAATAATTGATACTCGTGGTCTTTTGTGCTTTAGAATTGACACTTCTTCACAATCAGATGATCAGATTTTGGATCAATTACTTGAAATTTCAAGTATTGTCATGAAAGATGCTAGAGTTATTACAGAAGCATTAAACACTGGCTCTGAGCAAGGAATTGAACTTGTCAGAACAGTAGAAAAGATTCTCCATGATTTGCCTAATTAAACCAAAATTCACATCAATTTTGTTGAATATTATCAGTATTATTAATATATATGTTTGTAATAAACTGTCACTGTTTAAACTTTCTAATTTTGAAATTGATTTTTTTCTATTCTAAACTAATGAATCAAGTCTGGCATTTTTGCAGGGTGTAGCAATTATTTTTAGGGAATTTCAAATCGTTTTCCACACAAAAATAATTTATCAAGAAAAAATGAAAACTCAAACATTCCTTTTCATATTCTTAGATGTATGCCATCTTCAACACGTCTTTATATTGTTTATAAAGAGAAAAAATTCATTAGCAATGAGTTACAAAGTATATTTAGCCAAACAGACTTGGTATAACTGAAGACTGGTTTTATCTACAATAATTTCATGATTTGGCTATTTTCACTATAAAATAGAGTAAATTTACAACAAAATCGATTTTTATTTTAGCAAAATGATAACTTAGGTTGTAACTATGAGAATTATATTAAAGATTTGCCAAAATAAAGAATGATGTCGTTGAAAATTTATAAAATTCTCTTTCCTTTTCGTTTATCTCAGCGTTTAAGCTTCATTGAAGCCGGAAAAAGCTCTGTGAGTCCTGGTGGAACACGGGTTATTCTGGCGAAGAAGTCAAGTTTTGTTGTTTTAGATCTTAAAAAGCCAAATCAGCCAATAATTTATTCTTTCCAATTACAAAGCGAAAACGAGATATTTAACAGCAACATCAAACCAGTATGGAAAGGTGAAGATAAATTCTGCATTTCTATCACAAAATCGATTATTTTTCAATTTGATTTAAATACAAGGCAAAAGAAGTCTTTAAACATACATACTTCGATTTTATCCATCCTACTGATTAATGATCGATTCGCAATTTTGGTTCCAAACCAAAAAATTCACGTTTTAAATGATGAATTACAAGCTATAATGAGTTTCGACTACACAGCTCCATTCTCCGTATTCAACAGCTGCATGATGGATAAGTCTGATTACATATTTGTTAATTTTAACAATAAATTATTTATTGCAAAATCTGAACCTCCGTTTTCTTTTAATGAAACTACGATAAAAGACTTCACAATGATAACAAGATCACCAGACAATAAGCATTACGTAATTTCTTATCAAGATGGTTCAATATGTTTATATTCTATTAAAAACGAAACTGTTTCATTTGTTGAACGAATCTATTATCGTCAGACAGCCGCATTATACATATTTTGGCCATCTAACACCCAGGTTTGCGTTGTTTTTTCAGATGGATCAATTGTAATCTGCTTCTTGGATCTTCATTTAACAATATCTAGAACATATATAGAAATAGCAAAATCATCAGATATATTTTATTCAGAATTCACAAGAAAATTATATTTTGTTTATAATAACAGTTTGAGATCATTATCTTTCATTTCCATACATGACAATGTTTTCTTCGACTCAGATTCAGTGTATGACTTGAATACAAGCTCAAAATTATTCGATCTCAAAAAAGCTGAAAATATTTATCCAATAAGACTAGCAACCGAAAAATACTACTTAGGGCAAGTTCTCTATACAGAGTCGAAGAAGAACAACTGCAATTTCGATATTAGTGAATATTTCCATGGATATTATTTTGGACTCAATTTTTCATCGAATGAGTTCACTGTTATGAGTGACGATAAGATTTTCATGAAATTCCCATCATTACTCAACCCTACAAAGTTTTCTGTTGGAAAAGAAAGAATGATTGGATTTTTAGATAACAAACTTTTAGTTATTGACTTTAGTCAACAAATTTCCGTGCCTAGAAGAGTAGAAGCAGTAGTTAACACGCATTCTAGTGATAAAATACAGCTAACTGCAACTTATTTGACATTTAGAAAAATTATTAAAAATGCTGTTTGTGCGACAGATACAGTATACATACAATTCGACAATAATCTTGTTGTGCAGCTTCCTTCAATGAAAACTGTGTCAGATAAAGGAAATTTAATTTGGAGAGAAAAAAATTCTTCAGTTTTATTCGTTCAAACGTTTTCTGGCATCGAAGTTTTCTTTTCTGATTATTCTTCACACATTGCAAGCAACGCAATTAGTTCATCAAATGGAAAATTAATTCAAATTTCACCAGAAGGTAAAGATCCATTTATTAAAGTAGATTATTGCATTTCACTTGCAACATCAATGCTATCTGACCCTGAAATGGCTGCTGCTTTCATTTCTGCTTACAGATATTCTTCATTTTTCAAAGAATTTATTCCAACGCTCTTGGCATCGATCACATCGTCAGGAAACATATATGCATTCATTAAAGTCCTGAATTTCCTAGAAAAAACATTGGTTGCTGAAATAATTTCTCATATACTTCCAATGAATCAAATTACACTGATTAGATGTGGATTAGATGTGATTGAATACATAGAATCGTTGTCTGATCAAGCAAAACTTGAAATTTTGCTCAAATCAAAACCAGAAACTTTCTTAAAATTAGCAAAAAGGCATAAATTGCTGCAGAAAATCAATAAAAGTGAATCAAAACTAGCAATACAGCAGGCCCTTGACCTCCATCAATGGAGTAGAGCAATTCGAATGTCTCATTTACTTGAAATTGACATTGTAGCCTTGCTAAATCAATGCCAACTAGAGAAGACAACGAGTCTCGCTAAATGCGTCAGAGATATTCGAATTCAATCTTCAGATTGGAAAACAGACGAATCTAGTTATCTCAGATATCTCGGCTGTGCTTTTATCGTTGCTGGTTTTGAGAACTGGGGAATTTCCTCATTCATTGCAGCAAAAGATGAAAGCAAAGTTAAATCTGCTCTTGAAAGATTGAATTTTTCGAGAGATGAGGTTATCAAGCTGCTAAATTCGATGTAATATTAAACTATCTATCTTATATTACTTTAATTTTTAATTTTTTATTTTCAATTGCTTAAATAGTTCTATATCTTTAACAGATACTCTTTAAAGGGAAAAAAATTATAATTTATATTAAAACTCAAGAACAAACAAAATTATTATTTAAATTTCTCCAAATATTGTTATTACAAACAAATATATATAATTTTATAAATAGTTAGATTCACTCTTGATACCTCTTCTGATAAAAAAGCATATCTATGTATTTATTGAGAATAATAAAAATATATTTGAAAAAGTGTGATTTGATTTATGATATTGAACATTTTATGTTACACAAACAAAAGTAGACGAGTATATTAAGCGGCGAGTGCTGCTTTTAATTTTTCATTTTCTTGTTCTAATTCTTTCTTCTTTTCAATCAATTTTTCATTTTCATGCTTCAGCTGACGATACTGCTTCTTAGTCTTCTCTATTCTAACAGTTAACGCAACATTTTTAATTTTCAGCAATTCTGCAGCTGATGGTCTCTTTTCTGGGTCTTTTTCTAACATAGATGTAATAACCTGCCAGAGCTCTTCCGAGTACTCGTTAGGAATTCTCTTTATTTCGCCGTATTTAATCTTTCCATTTAATTGCTGCTGTCCGTAAGCTCTAAACGGCGGAGATCTCGCAGCCATCTCGTAGATGACGCACCCAAGGGCCCAAATGTCGCTCTTGTCGTCGTAAGAATGGTGAGAGACGAGTTCTGGAGACATATATAGTGGAGTTCCTAAATAAGTCTTCGTAGAACCGTCTGGGATTGGTTTTGCTAAGCCAAAATCGCCCAGCTTGACGTGGCCGCTGCTGTCTATAAAGATGTTTCCTGGCTTTATGTCTCTGTGTATTATTCTTTCTTTTCCATTGTGACATTCGTTCAATGCGAGTGATAATTCGGAAAGCGATAGCCAGATTTGGTTCTCACCTATTGGTGTTTTAGCGTTTTGAATGAATTTCTGAAGATCGCCACCAGAACAATATTCCATGATCAAGAAAATTGTTCTATGCGCTGTATCAACAATTCTATCGTAATATGTAACAATGTTGTCATTTCTGAGCTTCTTAAGGATGTTGCACTCGTTAACAAGCATCTCTTTCTCGTGTGTTGACATGTTTCCGTAGTTAATCTGCTTCAAAGCAACGGTTTTGTTGTCTGATTTTCGAATGGCAACATATGCCTGTCCGAATGAGCCTTTTCCGATGAAGTCTTTTATCTCATATCCATCAATATTCGGCTTCGAAAACATTTTTAAACGTGCATGATGTCACTTTTAGAACCTTATTTCACAAAAATCCCTGTTTCTGTTTATTTTTATAAAATAATGTAGTATATCAGTTTTATATCACTTTTTATAATATATCTTCGGTAGAATTTCACATGTTTTGCCATTTTTAGAATCAGCGATGTTGAAACCATCTTTCAAGGATCAATCAGAAAATAGAATTTCCAACTTGCCCATCTATTCATAGTATTTGATAGAAAAGGCAATCATCTTAAACCACAATGAATTTGATGCAATATGAATCATGATTATGGAATTATAAAATACTTATTCTCTGTTCATGGAATGCTTTACTGAATGCTTCAGATAATGGCCATCACAAAGTTGTCACTCTACTACTCAGAGTTTATGGAATAGATGTGAACACAAAAGAATCTTTCAATGGAACTGCTTTGATAATTGCTTCACTGTATGGAAAACATGAAGTTATCAGACTCCTTCTTTCTGTTCCTGGAATTGGATAAATCGTGTTTTCATTTGAAATAAAGTTCTAAAAAAAGTAAATCAAACAGAAATTTTATAAAAAACATACAAAATAATAAAAAAGATTATATCCTTCTTGGAAGAGTTTTTGGAGAAGGCGTTGGTTTGAAAATAGCCTTCTTCTTTGTCTGCGAGCTGATTCTTGACTGTGACCTTTGCTTTGTGACGTTTTCCATCATCTGCAAAATTTCTTGTGGCTTCGAAGCCTTTTGTTCCTCCAATTCAGCAATTTGCTTCTCAAGTTCTTCATTCTCCATTCTTAATCTGATGTTATCATCGGAGAGCCTCTGAGCTATTTCCTCGAGGTTATATTCCGGTTTGATCGCCTGGCTCTGCAGTCCTCTCATAGATTGGGCGAGTGCTTGTTTCTTTTGTGCGCGTTTTTCGTTGAGTGATGAAATTGTTCTTCTGACAGTATTATCGGCCTCGAGCTCAAGCAAATCTGTTTCTTCTCTTAGCTGCTCGAGCTCTTCTTGTGCTGCATCGAGTTTGTCAACGAGCTCGTCTATATTTATTCCTGAATCATCATTGAACTCTTTGATCTTTTTGTTCATTTCTTCGACGACTTTCATGTTCTTCGCCTTCCAGTGAACAAGTTGAATGTTGCTCATCTTCTCGCTGTCGAGTTGCTGAGAAAGACGAGAAATCTCAAGTTCCGTCTCGCACAATCTTGAATGAGCTTTGAGTAGATCTCTTTTGAGTTTTTCTTCCCTTTCTTCGGCCTTGAGTTTCTTGTTCCACATGTCTCCGTTTGCGACTTTCCTTTCTTCTTCTGCGGCGTCTATATCCTTCTGGCGCGCGAGAGGAACAGCGATTTTGCCTAGAACTTTGATTATCCTGATTCTTATGATTTCTTTCCGCATTTGTTCGTTGACGACATTGATTTTATCCAAAATTCTCTTGTGCTCGGCGTCTGCAGCAAGTCTTCTCTCTTCATCTGACGACTCATTTCTCGCGCTCGTCATGTTCATCGCGACCTCCTTCGCTGAGTTGATCTTCTTGAACACATCGTTGTAAACGCGACGCTTGACTCCGTTGAAATTGTTTTTGCGGAGGAAAAGTTGTTGCTTGAGATCAGCAACCAATCTGTTCATTTCTCCCCTTGTATCCTCTCTTATTCCTTCTTCCTGCATCGCGTACTGCTGCTGTAGTGCAGTGACAGCGTTGCGGAGAGTGTTTAATTCGATGAAACCGTCGTGGAATTCTGTTCCAATTGTTGCATCGACTTGGCGAGTGAATCTCGTTGAAGCCAGCCTGGAAACAATATCAACTGTGTTGATGTCGTTGTTGTTGTTTTCGATAACAGTTGAAGCGTGTTTTATCAGTTTGTTCCACTTCGAAGTTATCTTGTTTATTGACTCTTTCGCGAAGCCTCTCAAAGATGAAGACAAATCAAGTGCTTTTTCTTCATAAACAGAGCTGTTGAATGTTTTCTGGCCTTCAAGAATTGTAGTTGCTTCTTCGGCGACTCTTGCATTTAGTGCAACAATCTTGGCCAGTCTGTAGTTGTATTCGTGCTCAAAATCTTTGTCGATTGACTCTGGATCTTCGTCGAGATTCAAGTCGTAAAACTCTTGCTTTTCAGTTCCAGGAGGATTCTTTTGGACTTCTATTGCGCTGACTTCATCGATAAGTTTGTTTAGACCGTCTATCTGCTCGGTTAGAAGCATCAGATCAATGTGGTTTCTAACAACATCGAAAATTGCTTGCGCGAGTTTTGTTTCTGGAACACTTTGGATAAGTCTGCTCGCTGAAGCATCTTTGGGAGCCAAATGCTCAATAGCCTTCTTGACAATCAAGTCATTCCACTGAGGAGTTCCAGCTGAGAAGATTTCCAATGTTATCTGCCTCACTGATTCTTTCGTGTCGAGTTTTTGTGCGTTGAATTTTCTCAGCAGCAAAAAGAAAGCGAATTTCATGTGCGTTTGTGTAATGGACAAAGCCAGGAAATCAGTGGCGCCTGCAATGTTGTCGAAGCTGAATCTGACTTTAATAGAATCGCAGATGTATTTGTCGACCATTTGCAAACGTGTGTGAAGTTCATCTCTGTCAGCTTCTACGCACGAAAAACAAAACTCTTTCTCCCAGTCAGGAACATATCTGACTGACGATATTAAACCTGTTTGACACTCTTGGTCTTTGTGCATCGATATCCAGAGGTCCTTCATTCGCTCTCCGAACTGTGGATCAGCAACTCTCTGCCCACTCATCTCTAGATTCGATGAAATGTAGAACTGTTCCAAAGCTTGCAAAACGGCGAACTCGAATCTCAAGAAGAACAATCTCTCGAAATCTGACATGTATTTAGCGCAGATCTCGACTTCCCTGGAGTCAGGCATCGACTCAAGCTTGGATCTAATGTGCTGGAATGTCGGCGTCTCGAGTTTGAAGTTCTCTTCGTACATCGTAGTCAAAACTTGGGATGTTCTCATTTGAAGGGCTGATTCTTGTCTGACGATGCAGAATATTCTGAACCTGGCTGTTATATACTGAAGCAGAGACTTTAAGACCATCGACTGTCTCGCATGTGGAGAGTTCTGCAGCATCTTAAAGATTTCAACCCATGTTGGAATGAACATGAATCTGGAAAAGTGGCCGTCTTCGCCAATCATTTCTTGAGTGTTGTCTGGTCCTAGTGTGTAAGTGTCTGAGAATGAATTAACTGTCAGGTAGTATTCTTCGAGTTTGCAGATCCTAGCTATTTCAATTCTGTAGGCAAACGGAGCAAAAGCGTCGAGCATTTCACTTCTGTACAAATCCAATAATTCTGGAGTTGACATAACTTTTTGTTTCGCGTGAGCTGACAGAATTGTTCTCGATTTCGACTTCGTTGTGTGTATCGATAAAATATAAGAGTTCTGTGATTCAGATGCTGTCTTGTAGTCCCTGTATATAGAAGATGGGTTGTAGAATAATTTCGTTGCTATCGCTTGCAAAATTGCTTTTCTTCCTACATTATCGGATGTTTCAGAACCAGTCATGAAGACATCCAATGAATCGTGGAGTTCGAAATGTGTGACAACATGTCTCGCGTCCAAAATAAACGAGTTGAATCTAACAGCGAGCTCGAGAATCGTGTTTTGCATCTGCTGGAAAATTATCAATCGTTTGAGGATCTCGAAATCAGCTGCAAATATGATGTCTTTGACGAATGAATCATTGCAGAAGTCGATGCTTGTGTTTTCGAATTCCGTGTAAGCGAATTGGATGGAATTGGACATAGATGGTGCATCTAAGTCAATAACTTCTTGAGCTGAAACTTCCATGAAAGGATTCATCAAAACTCCGATGTCTGTTATTCCCAGACTGTTGCACTGCTTGAAGTAGGTGTTCTGCATGATATCTGTCCTGATAACAGAGCTCTGCAGATGCCACGCGTAGAGATAGAACCTTCTCATTGATACCATGAACCTCAGTTTCCTGCTTTCGTTCATATTCGTGATCAGACTGTTTCCGTAGTCGAACTTGTTCACGTAGAAAGAAGTGAATAAAGACATGACCGGATCAGAAAGTGGAAAATTGAACTCGAAGGAAGACTGGTCGTAAGGGAAGAATCCTTTCTTCGTTAGATTGAGAATTAAGTCGTTAAACTCATTCCAAAGTGCCATCTCTGAATATATATGGTATTTCGAGTGTCTCACACCAATCGCTTCGTCGAAATCTCTGGCCAAACTTGGAACAATTTGGTAAAACTTTTTAAGTTTTTCGAGCGAAAAGTAAACCTCGAAAATTGTCGTTGGAATTGATTCGATGAAATTCCTGTGAAGAAGGCCGCAATCAGGGATCAAAATAGGCCTGTCGAAAATAGGGATTGTGCCCTTCATTTGGTGGCTTAAATTCCTTTCCTGGAGAACCTGCATGTTCAGCAAAAATCTTAAAACTTTTGCCTTCGCTTCGAGAAGATTTATTACCAATTCGTAAGGAGCTTCATAGGTTTTATAGAGCGGTAAATTTAACACTGGCTTCTCTATGGCTATCTCATATATAATCTGTGCGATAGAGTCCGAATGCGTGTGCTCGTATACTTCCATGAAGATTTGTATCAAACTTCTTTTTGCCATGAAATATCTGTAATGCAAATCGAGCAGTTTCTCAATCATGGCGTCTCTGTTTATTATAGGGATATCCTTCTTGTTATTCTCGATGAGCTTGTGCTCAGCATTCTCCGTGTAATATGAGCCAATGCGAATCAGAAAATTCTTGAACTCTTCGAATTCTGCCAAAGCTGTCTTGAAAAGTATCGGCTGACCTTTGTAAGTTATATTCAGCATGTGAATGAGATCTGTGTTATTCGTCACGTGGTAATCACTGTCAAAGGACTCCTGAAGATAATAGCGCACGAACTCGAAATAGTTGATCATCGAAAGGCAGCAGAAAAGTAGATATTTTTCGCGTGTGAACCTTAATTTGTACCAGGCAGAAATTTTGTGCGTTGCGATGAGCGGACGCTTTTGGTTGCCCTTAACCATGTTTCCTACCATCGTGTTATAAGAATTTGTCTGTTCTGTAAAATATGCATCAATTTCTTGTTCTTTGAAATCCAGCCTCTTAAACAAGTTTTCCATCTCTATGTCGACTGTTATTTCATTAAATAAAGCAGTTTGTGTCAATAATTCCATATTTGGAGGAGTAGCTCTTTGTTCAATTTGAATATCGTGGACTGGATAAGTCATCATGTTCAGTAGTTTAAAGTACTTCTTAAGGTTTTTATCTGCGATATAAAGAAAGCCCTGGCCATCGGCTGAGTTAATATTTGAATCAATTTGGAAAAAGTTAGCATAAGCGATTAGAAAAGTATCAAGTGTAGGTTCATCGATCGGATAGTATATAATTGGCTTGCCATCTGCGTATTTTGTGTGATATTCTTGAACTAATTCGAATAAACGTGTATAAATGTTGTTTCTCGTAGTAATTGGGAATGTCCTAAGTGTGGAAAGCAAAACTTTATACATAGCTTTTCTATTTCTCGAGCAAAATGTAGCCTCCAATTCAAATTGCAAATCTGTAGTTGTTAATGTCGTTTGTTGTGTGCATTTCAGTCTTGATAAGCTTTCTTCGCATTGTTCAAGATATTTAGAAACGGATTCCAAAAATAATAAAATCGAAGGATGCGTTTGCATGACAATTTCGATCTTTGAGCAGCGTTTTTCGACGATTGACTTCAACTTGGTAACGCGGGATATTTCATTTGTAAAAAAATCCAGCAGCGTTTGCCTGGAATCTGCTGGAACTTCGCAATCTTTCGTTGGTGAGTTGATTATTTCTTCTGCAAATGTCTTGGCTGATGGAATAGGATACGGGTCGTTGAATTTTAGGAGAAAAGAGTCCCTAACTGCCCGATAATCTAACATCGATTTCAATTCAGGTATCTTTTTCGCAAGAGAAGCAATCTCATATGGATTCAGTTTCGAAAGTTGCGTCTCGATGACCCCATTTAACTTTTTCACGAGAAGCTCAAGGACGGCTTCTGAGTATTCCATCCTTTTGATAAAAAAAACGAACTTTCATGCCCACGAATTTTTAAAAAATCATAATCTATATCTTAATAATTTCACTTTTTGCCATATAATTTTGGTGAAACATTTATATTTTTTAATAAAAATATTTTTTTTTGCTCGACAATATATGGATTTCATTGCATTATATGATTCCTCACAGTCATTAAACATTTCATCTAAACTGATGATTCATGAAATTCATGCAATAAAATATTCACATGTGTATTCAAAAATAATTACATGTTTTTCCGATTTAAACAATTGATCATGAATACTGTAGAACAATAGCATTATAATTTTAATTCAGCACATCATATTATGTAAAATAATTTGATTTTTCATTAAAATTGATTTTTTTTTTAATGAAAAATGACTTATAAGCTAATATCATAGACTAATATTTGATTTTTTAATAGTATATCATAACTATTATCCATTTATGTATTTGATAAATTAATGAAATATATATATTTTGATTATGTGAGAATTATAAATCAATATATGCATGTTTCATCACCAACAACAGTTATGTCATCAATTTAAGTTCATATTCAGATTCTGGAAATGATTTTGAAGGTATTTAGAAGCGATTGATGCGATTCATTGAAAATAAGACAATCTATTTAGTAGAAGCATATATTGATATAAAAATTAGTTGAACATGGAAATTTCGAGAATCCACCAAATATCATTGTTTAAACACAGATATAGTATATTTTGCTTTATTATTTGAATATGTTATATGTCTGAAGGCATCAATTTAACTAAATATCATAAGATTAGGTTATATATACTCTAACATCAATTTTGGTGAGAAAAAATACGGTATGATATATTTATTTTGTCATATTCACTTAGAGAATTAGTAAATGATGTCATCTCTCGTAGAAATTTTCCTTATTTTCTAAGTACGAAACGCACTCGAGAAAAAAACAATAAATTTGCCAAATAAATAATTTACATGACAAAAAGTGATGAATTTTTGGACGAACGGTTTTGACATTAATTTTTTCCATGTCTGTTGATTTCTATATTGAGCATGTTCGAGGAATAATAGACGAGGTGAAATTCGATTTATCTAAGCTCGAAAGCGTTAAAAGTGATTCAAGAATTCCTTTAATCGATCAAATGCTTGAAAAGATTAAAGGAGCCAACGATTCTTTGGACGAAATACAGCATGGAATGGTATATGTAGCCACTAATGAAAAACAAAATGTTGCTAGAACTCTTCAACAACTCAGAAATGATATTGATTCTTTGGAAAATCGCCTTACTACAAATCGCCAGAGAACACAACTCATGGCAGGAGCAAGTTCAGCTCCTAACCTAAGCGTTCAAGACTCTTTATTGGAAATTTCTCAAACAATGTCCGAGAGTCAATCAATAGGAAATGGAATTCTTACGCAACTTTCAAATCAAAGGAACAAACTCCTTCATGCTCATGGAAATGTCCATGAAATTGATGATACTGTTTCGAAAGCTTCTCAAGTTGTTGCAAGAATGATTCAGCGTGCAAATCAAAACAAGATGATTGCATATGGATGTGTTGCTCTACTTGTACTTGGTATATTACTTATCCTTTATTTGTGGTTCTAAAGATTTTATAGATTGTTCGTTTTATTCCACTTATCAGACTCTGTATAGTAAATATATAAACTGTTTGATGTGAACTGATTTTTATTATATAGTTATAATAAATCTTTTCGAATATTATTTTTTAAAATATTTTGATAACTTTAAAATAGTAGTTGTAAATTGAATATATAAATCGTTTTTATTAATGACATATTTATTTATATTAAATCAGTTAATAGATCATGAAATCAAAAATACCATAAAAATCGCCCTTCTTTGGCTTGAAAGTCCACCATGGAATGATTGGTGTCTTATTTAGTTTTGTATTTGTAAAGTGAACTTTCTCCCAATGATGAAGCTGACGAGCGCGAATGACAAGATTTGGTATAACCCATACTAAGACTGCAAGTGAGCCTACAGAGATGCTGCAGAACAAGCACCATGATACAACCATGATTAGTTCGCATGTATAATTCGCTGCTGTGACTTTCTTGAATAATCCTAAAACAAGAACACTATATCCGCGTTTCTTCTTATTCTTTCTTGTGCCCAGGTAAACATCATAACGTATATTCATCAGGAAAGCTAATATCCATATTCCTGTTAAAACATAAAGTAAAATTCCGCCAAATCCCCAATATTCCATCATTAAAGTACGAGATTGGAGGATTGACATCAAAATATTCGTTCCAAGGAAGTAAAGAAAAACAGTAACTGGCCATCTTCTAGAATTGAAACGGAAGAATGGGTAAATAAGTCCTCTCCACAATCTGTAAGCTATAATCATCAATGATGGAACGTTAATTGGATCCATTCCTGTAGTTTGTTTTGAGAAAAGCAATGTGAAATAAACAAAAGCAACGAGAGAGATCATATTGACTAAGAAAATTGATAATGCTGCTGGAATTAAAAACCAAAGCTTATGCTTATCAAGTGGCTCATGATAAAGTCTTCCGTAATTTATTGGATTTTTTGCGCGCGAATAGGAAATGAACAATGCAAGAGCAGTAGTCAATAAAGCAAATATATTAAAGAACCATTCGTGAATTAATAACCTCCCAAACTCATAAATAATTGGTATGTAAGGAAGATTTATTGATTTCATATTATGATTTTCATATCACATGTCATAAAACTATTTCACATTTTTTATTTCTCTCATTTTTATCAAAATATAAAGATTACATCCAATTTATAATTAAAATAATACAAAAATTTAATTTTTATATTAAAAAAATCACGAGCAAACTTTCATTAAGACAAAACTCTACACTCACGAGTATGAGTATCTTCTATTAGATCATTATAAAATATACATTAATATATAACATAATGTCATGGTTGGTACATTAATTTACAATTCATTTGCTGAATAATAAAATAGATAAATCTAAGTGAAAAATTGCAAAAAATGACATTTATGGAAATTACATGTCAATATTTTATTTACCAAAAAATATAAAATAGTAACTATTATTGTATTGATTTGCAGAAAAAATTTGAGAATATTTTTGACATTTGACATTTTTTGTAAATTGCCGATGGCGAAATTTTGAATTTGACATTTTACAAAATTTTGTGTTTACATGTCAAAAATGAAAATGAATGATAAAATGCAATATTGTCTGTTTGCAAATCGATATTTTGATTTTTTGCAAACGTGCTCAGAATTTTTTTCTTACAAAAAAAAAAAGATGGAAGCGATAAATGAATTTAAAGCAAATGTAATGTCTTTATCCCAAGTCACATCAGGCAACCTCTCCAACATTGAGAGCTTCTTCCTAAATTTCATCAAGATTGACAACGTTTTAGATTTTATCAATGAAATTTACGGCAATCGGCAAGAAAGACTAGTTTCTCAAATGTTTGCGATCATGCTGAAGCTGTTTATACAGTACCATTGGCCTGAAATACATCCTCAAATCCAAGAAATACTTTTTGGGAAATTAATTCAGCTGATCAGTGGTAAAGTTGAAGCTTATCTTCAATTAAACTGTTGTCTATCCGATATTACACTGTTCAATCCATCACTGGTTCAAACATATTTTGAAAATGTTCAAGATCCCCAAATTCGACTTGATTTCTTGAAAAACATCATCTGTGATGCAGATAAATACTTTATGACAAGATATTTCAGTGTGGAGGACATTCAAAATGTGTGTTTGCAAATGCTTGAAATTATCTTCAATAATTTCGATAATTATCAAGGAGCAGATCGTTATTCTCTTATAAATGACTCAATAAAACTCGCTCCATATCTCTCCTTCTTTGTTCCTCTTCAAGATGAAATTTTTGGATTATCACAAAGCGAAGATACAATTGATTTCTTGCTTCCAATCATTGACTCCGTATTTAGTATTGCTTCATCAAGGATGACTGAAGAAGATGAAAGTTTTTATCATATGATTTATCATTCATCGTTTGTAGTCTCAAGGACTTATTTCCAACAGGGGCAAATTGACGAAACACTGATTTATATAACAAAACCAATTGATTTTGAAGCAATGTTCATATTTACACCAGATTATCAAGAAGAATTATCATTTATAGGCGAAGTTTTCACTGCTGTCATAGATAATTCTTTAATAGATAATGAGAACTTTAGAGAGCTCATCAAAATATTCACCTATATCTGCACAATTCCTGTGCGAAGCGAAGATATGCTTAATTTCTATCTAATGATACTAGATATCACAGTTCTTCTAGCGTCAAATGGAATTCCATGCTATGACTTTGAGTATTCTTTATTAATGGATGTTTTAGGCGAACAAATTAATCAATATTTTGTTGATAGACTTTCTTCCGAGATACAGCCCGGCCATTTCTTCCTGGCATCAAGATTCAATATAATTAACAGACAGATTCTTAATCATATGGTTAAATTCTTATTAGAAAATCCATTTTATGACCGAAACATGATTGATTTTGTATCAGAATATGGTATATCTTATAGTTCTAATGTCGCACAATTCATCCAAATTCTGGCAAACGTACCAGAAGAGTTAATTTATTTTTCAGCTGAAGCTATTGGTAAACTGATCAATCAACTAGCGAATGCAAGAGCCTTGATTAACGATGAGTTGGTAAATTGGCTCATTAAAGGATTAAATGACTTCACAAACCTAAATTCGATGAATGTTGTTAAAGTTCTCATAGAAATTGCCGTTTGGAACGAAAAATACCAGTCAGAACTCGGTGAAATTGTTGCCCGTTATATTTCACAGATGCTTGAGTATCAGATTATGAACAAATTGTCAACATTCGATGAATTCATGAGTTCAATAACTAATTCCATATTCAAGATGCCTAATTCGCTTCTTAATGTCAAAACCTTCATTTCCCAAGCAGTTTATTCAGATTTGTCATCATATGTTCAATTACCAGACTTATTCACGCAAAGGGCCATATCAGTGCTCTTCCATGAGATAGGAAAATACATTAACATAGACCAATACAGAGAATATCTAGCTTTTGTTTTAACAAATTCACCACATCCCTTCCACATTGATTGTTTCCAGAATTTCCCTGAACTTCTTCCATTTGAGCCACTCACAAACTACATCAACACTGTGGAAGGTGAAGATAGACAGTTTGTTTATTCAAAAGCTTTAATGTTGTTTAATTCATTATCAATAAGACAGAGAAATGATGATTTGCTGCAGAAAATGCTTTCAATATTGTCTATTGATTCAATTTTGCAACTTATGCAGTCAAATGTAGAATCAACAATATCTAATGCTCTTGTTTGTGCTCAAGCTGTTATCACGATGCAAAATGGCTTTGCAGAGGCTTTTATAGAATCTGTCAGTAGAATTTTTGCATCTTCTATATCATATAGGATTTTAGTTATTGCAACTCGAATTATAATCGAAACATGCAAGATTGCAGGTGATAATAGGCATGTAATCATCAATAGCATAGCGCAAATGTGCAGTGGAACCCCTGAAAACATCATTAATCCGTTTTTAGAAATATTTAATGGAACAAATGAACAGACTCCATCAAGACTCATCCACGAACTTATATTGTGGAGAAATGAAAATATGAAGACCAACACAGAAGCTCTTCTTTCTCATGTTAAAAATCAATAAAGATGTATATTTATATTTTAAATACTGTATTTCATCAAATCAATTTCATATTTTGTCTTGAGTACTCATTAAACAACTATATTAAGAGCAACAAAACAAAAAAATATTCAAAAAAAACATATCTCCGATATAAAAAACGATTTTTTCCTAGATTATTTATAGATATTTTATCATTAAAAATTGATGTTTTGTTGTATATGTTACTGAAGTATAATATTATGATAATGAAAAATATTTTTATAGGATAAATTTTTCTAAAAATTCACTTTTTATGATCCGTGAACAAAAATTTATAGCAAAAAAAATATTATGGAATTTTACTAATATTATATGAGAAAAGTGAAATATATAGAATAAATGTATCAAATAAACCAAAATCTATGATGTGCTTTCTCACTTTTTACGATAGAAAATTTTAGGCCACAAAAAAAAATGACTCAACAGACAAAGATTGTTCCTGAAAACGAGGAAACATATTTAACAGCGGAAGAACTTTGTGATCCAGACAACGAGATCATTTTTGTTCAGCATCCAAAAGAAATCGAAACATCAAAAATCGAAGCTGAATTAAGAAGAATGGAAGAGCATAAAAGAGGAAAGGAAATTGCGCTCACAGAAGTCCCTGGAGCTAAGATCTATCCAGTAGGCTTTGGAAACGAAGCTATTCTCGTCAATAAGCAAGTTGATAAATATTACGTAGCAACAGCTAAGAAGCACTAAGTTACTCCACATGTATAGTTTAAAGTCACTAATTTTAAGAAAATTTCGTGACATATTCATTATTTTTATATTTTAGAGAATAAACGAATAAATCTTATTACTATTAGAACAGTAATTACTTTGCCAATATCAATAGAAATCTTTTCTGCTTAATATTTAAAAATAATGAAATTATTCAAAAATCACCGAAAAATTATATAAAAAACATTCATAAATACCTCAAGTTAGAAAACGTTTTAGTGGTTACGATTAGATAACTTGTTGGTAAATGCTCTGAGTGTTTTAACTGGGAATTTGGGGTCGAGACCATCAATGATTGCATATAGCTGCTTTTCTTCTGCTTCAGTGAATTCCTTGTAAGCTTTGTAAATGTTCAGATCATTGTATAATTTCTTGATATCATCAACGAATTCATCTTTGCCGATCTTTTGATCAAGCTGCTTCTTTTGATCATCGTTAGCGAGCTCGTAGGCCTTGCACAAAAGCCACGTGATTTTTCCTTCCTTGATATCGGTTCCGACCTTGCCTGTGATGGCTGGATCACCGTAGACATCGATATAGTCATCCTGAGCCTGGAAGTAGTAGCCTAACTTCAATGTGAAATTGACGATCTGTTCGAAATTCTCATTGAGTGCGAATTTCTGGCTGGCGATGAGGCCTAACAAGACTGGCTCAACGAACGAGTAGTAGGATGTCTTGTGTGTGACAATGAGATCGTAAGCCTTGAAAGATTTTTCTTTGGCGATGAAATCGAGTGTTTGGCCCATTGTTGTAACTGTGTTGACCTTTCTTGCCTCCTTGAGCAATTCGGCGTAGACCTTCATTGGGAGTCTCCATCTTAAAGTATCCAATAAAACGAAACCGAGATTTTCAACGATTAAAGCATCATTCACGCATTGATCACCAACCTTCTCCTTCTTGTACCAGCACATTTGGCCTCTGCGTGTCTCGCTTTGGTCCATAAGATCATCGGCCATAAGATTAGCAGCTTGAACTAACTCGAGGGTCCAACCTATGATGTAGCCGACCTTTGCTTCCTCTGAGTCTGGCGTGTAGCCTGTTAATTCCAAGTAAACGGATGACGCAACAATTCCGCGAAGGAATTTTCCGCCTCTTGTGCTGTAATCAACCATTTCGATGCAGTGGTCGTGAACCCGGTCGGCTGCAATCTCGTGGAGATAGTCAGAAATGATCTTTCTAACCTCAGGGTAGAAAGCAATGAACTCTTCAGCACCCAGCATTATTTATGAAGTTTACAAAACAATTTTTTTTCATGTGAAATGTCATGTAAATATTATTTTTGACATATAAAGTTTCTTTATTTTTGTCACTAAAACTCGAAATTATTGCTTTACTTAGTGATATTCATAGAAATATCGATCTTGAAATAATTTTATATCAATGTCATGTAAATATTGTTTCTGACATATAAAGTTAAAATATTTTTGTCATTTGAACTCAAAATGATTTCTTTATCTTGATTATTTTCTACTAAATATTGGATTACCAAAGATTTAATACAAATGCCATGTAAAATAAATTTTGGCAAGAAAATTCGATTTTTTTCATAGCTTTGGACTTTTTTTTAAACTCATCTTATGATGCTAAATCTCTAAATATCGACTCAAAATTGACCAAATAATAAATGATAATAATATGACCATCAAATCTAATGATGTTTTGTGATAATAACATTTATGGATATAGTCTAGAGTGGGTAAAATAGCGATATGAAAGAAAATAAATATCATCCTGAACATATTTACAAATATATAAAACACAAAATCTATTTGTCCACAAATTCATCGTCTTCTTCGTATATAACGTTCTGAAATCCTCCGAACGTAGCGTTGGGTTCAATTGGAATTCCGAAAAACGTTTGTGGATTCTGTTTTACTTCAGCAAACTGAATATTATCATGAGCTCCCTGTAATAGAAAATGTGGAAAGTACGGTCCAAATAAAGCACCATCTAAGTTTTCTGTAGTATTATAGATATCGTGACAACATGGACAATAAGCTTTAACTTTTTCTTCTCCATAAGAAGGTGTCAGTCCTATTGGTAGTAAATTATGATGATTGCAGGCTACTCTAGGGCATTTTCCAAAGACTCCTGATTCGTATTTCTTTCGGACTTTCTTAACTCCCGCGTATGTCAATAAATATCTAGCGTGTACAAGCGAATATAATTTTTCGGCCTCTTTGAGAAGCATTTTCATTGTCATTTCCTGTGGAAGTTCATAAAATTGTCCGCGAAGGAATTTAACGACTTCTGAGTAGCCTTCTATGATCGAATTTAGTCCGTATAAATTAAAATTATCGTTCAAATACGTTTCATCGACGAATGTGAGCCATTCTGATTTCGAGACGAATTCGTTTATCCATTCGCACGCGGACATGTCGCTCTCGTCATTTATGGATGTTACATGTTGTTTCTGTTTAGGAGGCTTAGTGATGGCTCCTTTAAACAGAAACATTTTTTAAAAATTAAAAAAAATATTACAAAAAAACAAAAAATCTAAAAAACTATTATAACTTTCTAGAAAATTAACATATTCTTTGATTAATTTTAGAATTTTAATAAATCAAAACTTTTGATATTATATCCTACTTCATATGCATTACTCAAATCTTCAATTTTCTACAATTTTTCAATTTTCGAATTTTTTTATCTCAAAAGAATTGGCTAAAAAGGTTTCAGCTGCAATTCGTAAGAGCATCAAACAAGAATTTAGTATAAATAAACAATCAAAAATAAAATCAACAAAAAATATTTCATGAACTTAGCGTTTTTTCGTAAGGATTTGTACTAAAGAAGCATAGGTATCCCCTTTCCTTTACAAACTCTACTTTAAGTTCATTTGGAATATCTGAAAGGTATTTGAATCCTTTGACAGTGGTAACCATATCTGCTCTTCCAGCATGCCAGAAAACTACATCTTTCAGATACATATTTGGATTTAATTGAATTGTTGTATTGCAAATCTTCACTTCTTCGTACCAATTGTATTCCAATATTTCAACAGACGAATCTACAAGAGGTATTCCTAAGAATCTGAATGAATTTATTTGTTGTGGATGTAATTTCATTCTGTTCATCATGAAGAAAGTGACAATATCATCACCTTTTGCATATTCCGAGTAATATTCATCGACATAATCTTGCTCATGCAACAAAAATTGTCTCACGGCTTCTCTGGACATAATCCAACCAGATCCACCGTGAAGGTATGCGAAATTCCTATTTTTCACAATCACAGGAGATTGAACAAGGTGCCCTTTGATAACCACATCACGTTTTGGATTCTTTCTATCTCCAATTTCGTTAATAAATAATGGAAGTTTGCGAATATCAACTAAACAATCGTCAGTTGTACGAACATACCAATCTAAATCTGTCGAGTAGTAAAAATCGTATAAGCTTTGAATAAAAATGTGAAAAAAATTTTGGAAATGTATTAAAGAGTTGTTCCATGGGAAAATGTATTGATAGTCAAGCTCCACATCAAGATCTAATGCTGTTCCTACTCTTAAAATCGAATTATTGTAAATTTCTGCAAAATCTCGAGCCCAATATTCATAACCAACGCGACAACGTTGTAAATTCTGTGGATTTCCGTTTAACAAGAACATGTATATCTTGACTTGTTCGGATCCATGAATATAAGGCTCAGATTGAATTTCTGGAATATATTCTGGCAACATTTTCGAATAAAGAAGTTGAAGAATAAAACCTACTATGACAAATAATGCATAAACGATAAATGAATTCTTTGTTGCAACAGAAATTTCAACTCTCGAAAACATTTATCGAACTACAATATAAAAATATGAAATTTCCTACAACTATATGAAAATCTAGATATTTTTGAATAGATAGTTAAATATTAATCAATTTTGAACGAAATTTGATATTTTATATAAAAAACTTCGAATTTTTGAGATGTTCTAATATAATTATTAAGTCAGATGTTTAGTAATGAAGAAAAGAGCTTTTTGTAATTAGGAAAAGAGAAAAAAAGGAGATTTTATTAAGTAAATTACTTGGCAATACGGACATAGCTATCAGCACGATCACGCTTACCCTGGTGGATACATTCAGCGATCCACTGAATATTACGAACTTCCTGATCCATAAGTTGGACCCAGGAGTAAAATACGCCAAACTGGAAGAAGATGTTGAAGCTATCAACGTGCAATTCGGCAATCTTTTCTTGGAAGACTTCTTCGATTGTCTTTGATGATGTGCGAGAGAGATCGAAGAGTTTCTTGTATGTTTCGAATGGCTGAAGAGCATCAGAAAGTGTTGATTCACCAGCACCCTTAGCAGCGAGCTTGCTTGTGATTTGAGCGAGTTGGCCGATTCTTGGGTAAAGAGCCTCGCGGTCATCAGCAATCATTGATGTGCGGATAGAGTTCAATGTGATGATGATAGCACGTCTATCAGCTTCAAATTCGAGCAACTGTCCCATAACTGCAGCTGTTTCGTAACCGAGTTTCATGCAGAAAGCGTAGAACTGGTCGTAGTATTCGCGATAGAGTTTGAGACGAATTGATTCAACGTTCTGTTCGCTGAGGTTGTTGGTGTTGAGGCATTTCGAGAATAATGGGCCAAGTGGAGTATCCACGAGAACCATTTGATAAAGGTCTTGTACAGTCGAAGCAACAGCCAAGGCTTTGATGCCATCGAACATACCGAGTGGGTGGCATCTCTCAATGAGTTCTGTGACATCGTGATCATGGACTACACCAGAAATAATAATGATGACGTTGTCAATCATGAATGGGATTCTAAGCCATTGGAAGAAAGTCTTGAGGTCATCGGAAGCTTGTGACTCGACGTAGTTGAACTTGTCGACTAATCTTTCGAGGCAACGCTCGTAGATAACTGTTGGTGATGCATTTCCGGCATCATTTTGAAGATATGCCTGGAAGCCAGCATTGCCAAGATGAAGACGGAAATCTTCGAGTGTTTCGCTCTGCTTTAATTGCATATAATCAGACTCTGTGAGGAATTCCGTGTAGCAAGCACGGACGTAGCCATCAAGGAAGCCGTAGCGGATGTTGTAGGTCAGTGAGTCCATTTAAAAATTTTTTTTACTGGCCGATAAAAATGGTTTTTTTTGATTTACTGATCGTCCTCGTAAACTTTTTTAATCGTCTTGACCCTAAATAAATTTATTTACCCCTCATTAAATCTCACAAATATCTTAGATTTTTTATCGTTTTCTCGACTATTTTTCATAAGTAAAATCTGCCAATCTGACACTTTATTTTTTGGCGCTTTGACGCGCAAAGCAAACTAAAATAAAAGTTGCAGATGAAGTTTTTAAACATCAACAAAATACATCTCATATTTATAGTAGATAATAGTTCCATTTATTGCCAATAAACATAATATCTCACTCAACTATTTTCGGGAGACTAATGAACAGCGTATCCGAAAGTAGTTACGATAAAAGCTTAATAAGATATATTCTATGACATGCATTAAACAAAGCTATGGAAATTGAACAAATGAAGAAGCTCTGTATGAAGAATTATTGACGACTTTTAAAATAATAATGTCAAAATGACAAAAAACTAAACATGTTTTTTTTTGGAATAATTTTGCAATACATTGATTTTTGTATATATTATTAAAATTTACAATGTCAAATTGTCAAAAATTATAATCTTCATTTTGAGATTTGAGTTTTGATCGTCTTGAACTCATTTATGTATGTGTTCATTTGGAAAATTCATTCATCTTCAATAGTGTTTTGCGCGTGCCCGGAATTTGGAATAATCTTTCCAAGTTATGAAAATTATTCATGTATATATTATGTTCATCTTACACATGCATTTTATTGAAAAAATTTAAGTTAAAATGAATTTTTAAATTTTCAAATTTGAAAAAATAAAGATTTTTGCTTAACAACTTCAAAATCAGAAATTATGATATGAGTTATGATCATTTTCTAAATAAAATAATTTTGGATAAATCCAAAAGTGACAATTTTCGGTGTTTTTTTTCAGATTAACATTTCAACGATGAATTTATCTAGAGAATAGTCTACAAAGCTTTATTTTGAAAAGTTCATTTATAAATTAGTTGATAATAACATTTTTATTTCGATATCTTGGCTTGCATTAAGCCGTATTGATGTATATAAAGATAAAAGCATTTGTCGTCGTTGAGGTTTGATTGATTGATGATAAAACATTTTTTATTTTTTTTTAATTAGTGATATAGTCTTTATATATAAATTATATGCAACAATCTAATTTATATATAAAATAACCTATTTATTGAAATAAAAATTTTCGCTTACATCAAATCATTTCTGTCGTCATCACTATCATCAACATCTGTGTATGTATATTCATATGTGTAGTCCTCACCATCGATGAGGCATGGGACGTTTTCGTCATCAACTTGTTGACCAAGATAAACTTTCTTGCTGCCAAGGCAATCTTTCATTTCATTTCTCTTGAGAGCTGGGTAGTAGAAAGATATAATAAGGCGGTAAAAGCCCATAATAAGGATAGCTAAGGCCGCGGATGTGAACCAACCAACAGATATTGTGCAAAGACCTTTGCTAGCGTACATTTCGATAAGAATTGGACCAGCATTTGTTGCCCACATAAGGATAAGGAAGAAGATGGCTTTCCAAATCTTTCTTGTGATGCAAACGCAAAACATAACGATTGTGTGAAAAGTAACAAAACCGATTGGTAAACCAAGTCCGAAGAATGAAATGGATGAGGGGGCAACAGATTTAGCTAATGGAATGAAGCTGATTAAACCGACGATGATTGCAACGACAATACTTCCAATTAAAGTTGGGAGACCATCTGGAATCAATTGGGCATCGAGTAATGTAATGCAGAAAAGGATTGTTTCACCAGCGTTCAATAATACATATTTGAGCGCAATGAGAAAATTCTGTCCGCCGCCTACAGTTGGTGTAACACTCTCAGATAGGCCCCAAATGAGTATGTATGCACCTAAAATGTAGAAATGTGTTTTATATAATTTCGAACCACGGGTTGGTCTTTGTCCCTCGAACTTAACCTCCCAGGTCTTGAACGCAGAGTTGAAGAATTCGAAGAAAACGAATACGCAGATTGCGAGAATCAAGGTAATTATGTTAATTAACACACCACTTCCGACTGAAATAACATAGTACATGCACGCGTTATTCTCGATCACTCCCGCAAGCCTGCAAAGCTTGAAGTTTGTATTTTCGCATAGGTTAATGAGGGATGTTGGCGCGATCGACGACATTTTTTTTTATTCCTTCTCAAAAAGTGATGATTTTAAAAAGCTCAATAAAAAAAATCTCAATTTATTCAGACTCATCTCTGTCTACTGTTGCCGGATTTCCAATGATTTGAGATTTTTGGACAACATCATTTTTTTTTGATTTGATTCTCGTAGAAAATACACTTAAAACATCAAAATTATCAGTTCAAGCTAAAACAGACCCCAAATATAGGTTTTTTCCTTGCGTTAATCAGATTTTATTAGAAAAAACTGACATTTTATGTCGTGTAAAAAATATTTTTGTCAGAACTGATCCATTTAATTTTTATTTATTTTAGGAAAAGGTTATATCAATACCTAGGCATATTCCTACTGTTCTACAAACTGCTGTTATAAAAATACTGATTTTTAGCTTTTCAGGAATCTTTTTCTCTGAGTTCATTCATTTATTAATCACGTTATTAATTTCCTCCTTATGTTGGTTATGTTTCCAACAATAAAAACAATAAATAGGACGTAACGGATTTTTATAAATTTTCGAAAATTGCTATCTTGTCTTCCATATGAAAAAATATGGATGTAGAATCGATAATATGAATAGATATTTAAAGATTTAATGCAGAAAAATCACCCATCACATAATTTGGATTGATTAAATTTTAAAATTAATCCGAAGCTATTTTGATATGTTCATATATAAGAATGAATATATAATCAATAGTATAACATGATTTTATATCGTTTATGCATAGAAGTTCATAAATTACAGATTCAAATATGAGAAAAATATCAGATTTAATGATTTTGCTGTGTATAATTGTATCTGGTTAAATGAAGACTATTTAGTTAATTCATATGCTTAATCAATTTCTAAATCAAAACTGAGTGGATTTGAAACATATTGATGATAATGTGTTGATATAGAAAAATGTATATATAATAAAGAGACAGTGTGAAATCTATCAATATTTAGACTCAAAAAGATTCTAAAATACAATTTGGTTTTGCAGCTTTCTAAAAAATAATCATTATAATATGTTTAGTCATTAATAACTTTAAATTTTCAATATATGATGATAAATATATCACTGTTAAGGCATAATAATGTTCCAAGATCAAAATTATTTTTGTTTAATTCTCATGTATAGTGATTAGAGTGTGTTTAATAACAAATATATCAAAATAAACAATAAAAAGTGATAAATATATCATTGTTAATGCTCAAAAATGCCATAATATCAAAACGATTTTTGAATATTTCTCATATATACTAAATAAAGTGTGTGTAACCAGAAATATCTCATAGAAATCCGTATATAATGATTAATACATCATTATGTAGCCTCATTAATGTTTAAATATCATAATTATTTTTGTATCAATCTCGATAATAGAGATTATAATGTGTTTAATCAAAAATACATACTAAAAATAAGCATATAATGATAGACATATTACTATTTTGGTTTGAAAATGCTAAAATATCAAAATTAATTTTGAATATATCTCGAAAATAATGATTTTAGTATGTCTAACTAAAAATAACTTTAAACAATCAGTATATAATGCTAAATATACCACTGCTGAGACTCAAAAACCAAAATTCGAAATAATTGAATCATTGTCACTTTTTAAAATAAATGAAGGGAAGTGTTATTGATGATATTACTGAATACGACGGAATTTACAGATCTGACGGCCGCGGTTATGTAAATTTCCGCAAATACTTCCTGAAGAAGTTCGAGCATCAGCTAAATACCAAATACAGAGAAAATACTTATCTCCCACTTCGAATTTTATTGTTAGAAACTACACGAAGCAAAGCGAAGCATTCACTGAATGATTTGTGGCTCCTTCTTCATAGCAGAAGGATGAAAGCCCCGACAATTTTATCAATTTCTGTCAGTGATACTGAAATAATCCCTTGGAGGCAAATTTGCTCTGCTCTAAATGCTCCAGGACCAGTATCTTTCATCAAATGCGCGCCATTTTCGCGTGAAAGGTTTGCTTTCTCTACGATCGACGGATCAATACATTTTGCAAGCACATCGAATCGCCAATTACGTATAATTAGTTCTGTTTCCATCCCAGACGTCTCATTCATTAAATTCGACTGGGTTTCTGAAACAATGGTTGCAGGAATCGGAGTTACGCAGTCATTATTCTTCCTCTGCAATGATTCCAGGATTTTCGAGCTTCCTATGCCATCTCCACCAAGCGAAGTTTCACGTTACACAACACCACCTATAATAATTGTTGGCGATCGCGCAGGTGTTTTATATAGCTTAGATCTCACAGAACTGAATCCAGTGCACACAATGGACGCGTCTGCGAGCTTCAAGCAGCCAACAAACTCAACGATATCAAGAGTTGATCCAATTTACAACAAATTCCACAAATTAAAGAAGCCAATCACAGCTCTTTGCGTTTCTCCTGATGGCAGTGCCATTATTTGCGGCTCATCTGATGGTGATATCGATATAGTTTTCGTTGAACCAAAAGAATCTCGTTTCTTTAAGAGTTCTAGGGCAGAACTGAAGTCAACTGGCGCAACACACATAACAATGCCAGGAATCCTCAACATCAAGCCTTGTTCTGTTGACGCTGTTGCAATTGTTCACATTCCAGACGGAGATTTGATTTTTGTCAATATGCGCTCAGAGCTTTCAGGCCTCTTGATCAGCGAGGATGGTTTCAAGCACGTCCTCCTTAAGAAGATGGTTCGCGTTCCTTCAATGAGAGCGAAATGTCCCGCTGCAATTACATATGTATCCGGATCTTGGCTTTGGGTCGCTGGGACTGATATGGGCGACTTAATCATGCAGGAGCAGGGAGAGGAGATAAATATTCTCACTCTTCACGAAGCAACAATCGCTGCTGTTGAATGGTGCAAACAACAGAAGAGATTCATTGCTGCAGATGTTTCCGGTCTAATTTCTTTGTGGGAGAAAACAGAATAAAGTATATTATTGCGTTTGCTTTTGTTTTTTAAAATATAATTTTTTTATTTTAAAACACCAAATTAAAAATCAACAAATCTAATGACTCCATATGAAAATAGAATCATTTTCACATCATAAATTATGAAATAAAAGAATGCAATTTTTTGTATTTTGATATTTAAAATAATATGTAACAAATCTATTTATTAACTCAACAATTAAGTTAAATGATTCTATTTCTTTTGTGTTGCCTGCTTGATAACATCTTTTGTTGAAACTTGGGCGAGTTTTGCCTTTTCTTCGGATGGTTTAAATGTGCGGATATTTCCTTTCATTGGGTCCTTAAGCGCACGCTCCATTGCGCAGGCTTCAGCCTTCTTAATTAAAGCTGCTTTGACTGGATCGCGATGCTTTTTGTATTTTTTGTGCTGCTGTTGCTGATTTGGTTTGACATGTTTTGCCTTCGTTGGAACAGTTATTGAAGGACGCCTAGAATTTCCTCCCTGTGGCATTACTTATTTCTGTCAAAAATCTCGTCACTTTTTGGACACAATTTTTCAAAAATTGACGATAAATATAATTACATGTCAAAATATTTGATCTCTTCAAAACAATCTTAATATAACTATACTTGATATTAAAAATTCATTTATAGCATTTATTGTGAGTGCTAGACTTAGCAATTGAACTATTATATATCATTATCATTCATATCCAAATAACTTATATATGACATGTAAAGATTTTTCGTCAAATTTAAACATTTACGGGCGTAACAACTTCACATATAAATGATTTAAAAGTTTCATCCACAAAAGATGAAGACAATTGGATAAATGTTTGAGTTACACTTGATGAAAGATTATTTAAGAATTAGCTGACAAAGTAATGCATGAAAATAGAAGAATGTACTTCATTAGAACTGAGACATTCGATTTGAAAATAGAAGCATTCATGATAATTTTTTTTGATGCTGATAAATATTTACATGTCAAAAACTTTTTTTGTTTATTCTCTAGTTGATTGACTGATATTTAGAGTCAGATTCAGAAGATGCCATTGGAATTGATTCATTCTTTGGAACAATGATCCAAAATGAAAGTCCAGTTGCAATAAGGCCAGCAACAAAACCAGAACCAATGTACGCTTGATTCTCGCCAACCCTCTGGCTGAACCATGACCAATTTCTCCAGATATATCCAACAAGCATAATAACCAGATTCGCAACTTGCTGGCCAGCAACGAGGAACATGTTCAGAGCACCAATGTTCTTGCCTAATTCAGATGGAGGTGAGTCTGCTGTAACAATTGAAAATGGAATTGTATTAAACACAGTCGAGCCCATACCTAATGGTGCCATGAGGGCCATTAGTATCCACTGGTTCTTTGTGAAGAAAACGCCAAACAAACACGCGAACATTAAAAAGTGAGATATTGCGTAAGCCATCTTTGTGCCTGCACAGTTGATGAAAGCCTCATGGATGAAGCCATACATGAATGAAAGCGTGTTAACAATGGCGTTTACGAACATTCCGAAACAAAGACCTTTTTCTTTCTGTGTTGGAAAGACTTCATTCGAGTAAAATGTCGTCTGCTTGATTACAAAGCCCGTGAAAGACGCCCACGACACTAAAAGTGCAATGGAAACACGGGTTTGGGCTTTGGACATATGGAACAATGACTTCAGATCGAAAATTTTCTGGTTGTCGAGTTCCTCTACAAAAGGTTTCTCTTTTGCAGCAATGATTGTTGTCGCCAGAGTAATTACGATTGTGGATGTTGAGATAATTAAAGTAATTGAGAAAACTTTCTTTTGATACGAAGGGCTTTCAATGAAATATCCAACACCTCCTAACAAATTGGTAACAACGGCGCCCATACCAATAAGTACAGATGAGATCGCGAAACCTTTTGTTCTTTGCTCAGGAGGAAGTATGTCACCAATAATAGAACGTGCAGGGCTTTGAAATGCATTAATCGAAACATATGTGAATGTCATGGAAATTAATAATAATATTTTCATTAGAATCATTGAGAGCTTTTCTGAGTATAAATATAAAAGGAACAATCCAGACAATCCAATGAAAGTTCCCAGACCACCAAAGAACAAGTATGGCCTACGACGCCCCCATTTCGAACGGCATCTATCAGAATAGTGACCAACAATAGGCTGGACGAAGAATCCGCTCACTGGACCAAGTGACCAAGCAATGAATTTTGTAACGGAATCCATATTAAGTCTAGTCATCAGTGGATCTACAAGTGCGAAAACAGCTGTCCAGCCAACCTGGAATGCTAAACATGACATACATATGCAGTATATCTGAAATGTGGAATACTTCTTAGGCGAATCTAGCAATAAATCATTCATTTATTTATGATATAAGGTTTCCTCATCGTTTTATTTTTCTGAAAGATTTGCCATCGTATTGGTGTCAAATTTTGAATTTTAAAATTTTAAAAACGTCATGATTGATGCAGGCATTAAAAATATAATGGAAGTAGGAAATATTTAAGGTTATTAATTTCTGATGCAGAGAAAACTATGGTTGGCCATAAGTAACGCTTTCAGCATATCTATATTGTCACGCTAGACTTAAAAAGCAGATAATCATCTGATAAAACGAGATTTTCAAATTGAAATACAACGTTTTACATGACAAAATTACTAGTTTACATGTCATTTATTTTTCTTTACTTAGTTGTTGGTTTACGTTATTAAAAACATAGTTCATTGTATATGAATGATTTACTACAAAAATTTCGTATGTCAATTCGGTGACTAAATGGAGTTGGAGCTATACATATCTTCGGAATTTTGATCACCTTCTCCCTCTTCCTCTTCTTTTTGCTTGTGCTTGTACCAACAGATGGATGCAATAAGAACAATCAAGAAGAGCCCACCACAAATGCAGACGATTGTAATAATAAGTTTTTGGGTCTTAGTGAGGCCGCTGCCACTTTGGCCATCGCCGCCGCCGCCGTTATTACCACCACTACCGCCGCCGTTATCACCACCACCGCCGCCGTTATCACCACCACCGCCACCATTTGGTGGTGTGTATTCATAAAGCGGGTCTGATGAAAACTTGGATTCGTATTCTTTTACAGTTCTGCAGAAACGTTGCGGATCAGGGCACCAGATGACCGATCCTGATAATGTTGTAATCGTTTCAGTTCCTGATTTCGTTGTCGAAAATTTGTAGTCATATGTTATATTTTTATTTCCCTTCCATTCTTCGGTACATGTGACAGTCTGTTCAGCCTGGCCATTCACTTTTTCTTGATAAACGAAAGTAAATGATGAATTGTCATCTTTACATGTATATTTACCGCAGTGATTAACATTACCTGGAATAAGAGCAGTACCATCAGGGCATGTATTTTTAATCTCTTTAATCAGTGACCAATCAGTATTCGAATCATTGAATGTTTGTTCATAGTTTTGTGGGTTCCAAAGGTTTCTATTTGGGCAGTATATTGGAGAAATTTGATCATTTTGGCAACTCGCATTTACTAAATGGCTTGCGTTAATCTGTCCATAATGTTTAAAGTCAAATGTTGAGAAATCATTGCTATATTCAACATCATAGAAGTAATTTGATGGATATGCAAACTGAGGATAGACAGAACTCCAGTTTTTCCTTAATTCGTTGATTGCAATTTTGCTGTTACCCCAAATAATTGGCTGGAATGTTTCCCAGCCAACTTTATAGAATCCAGTATCAAGAAGCATTGCGAGGGTAACGTCTGTGATTCTGCTGAAATTTGGTTCTACATAAATGAATCCAGTCATGATATCAGTGAGATATCTTAGAGCTTCTGGATGTGATTTTTCAATACCTGGGCTTGTTTCGAGTTCAATGCCTAATTTGACAGCTGAAGTGCCATCAAATTGAATGGTTGTGGTATTGTAATGATTAATAGCAAACTGGTGGCTCTTTGGTGTAACGAGGAATTGATAAGCTCGTTGTTGATTTAATAAGGTTGTACTGCTAAACACTCTTGTTAATGTAGTCATTATCTGCGAATGCGGTGTTGATGAGTTTAGTGGATGATACCTTTCGTAAAGTGAATCAGAAATTCCCAAGGCATGGAATGTTTCGTGTAATAACGAATAATAATATCTCGAGTCAGCACTGTCTAAAGAGCTGGCAGCACTTGGAATGCGTAGAACATTGATCCAAATGATAGATTCGATTGGTCTGAAAGTTACATTCTCAATTTGCTTGATTGCCGTAACGGCAACTTTATCAGAATCCACATCAAATGGAATAGGAATAATAGAAATAGATAAGTCGGCATCGGAAATAGCTGTTCCACTAGAAAGGCCATTAGTCAAGTTTTTATAATCTTTTAATTTAAAAGATCCCTTCAAACGACGCACTTTGATAATTTTCTTAATGTATTCTTGAATATTATTCATAGTTCCATTGATGACATTCTTTTTATCATCGCTAAATTTATCAACATCATGGCATGTTACTTCATTACCAGTCCATGTATTTCTTTTTTCATTAGTAGTGCATGATATTGATACCATGTTTGGGAAGTCAACTTTAATTCTAATTTCCTGAAAGTCATCTTCAACAGAAACGTTAGCTATTTCAATAGCGTCCTTTTCCTGTATAGCCTGGTGTCCACAGACATGATAGTACAGGCCCTCGGCTCTCACTATGGTGAGAAGAGCCACAAGAATCATTAAAATAAAAAATAATGAAAAGTAAAAATAAAAATTTTAGATCATCATGATTAGAATATAAAAATGGTTCTCGATATAAAAAATTTTATTTCAATTAAACCGCAAGTTTTCTATATATTATTTTTATTGAGATTACGCTCTAAATGCAATTTTCAATCACTTCTGCATACTTATAGTATAAGGTTATTTTATTTAAGGGAATCATTTCATTTCAAATTTTCGCAAAATATTAATTATCTACATTAAATCTATATTTTGTACTTTCCGAGATTTTTCAGAGAACTCAGAAAAAAATAATCATTCATTAACTATCATTTTTGACAGTATTATGATCGAACGCTATTATAATGATAATATATTTGATTAGTTGATAAAAAAGTTATTTTTATTGTATCTAACGCATCAATTAAAAAAAAATATCGACCTCGGAGTCTAAGCACATCAATTTTTAAATATGAGGCAAAAATTTTCGATTATTTGTAAAATTCGATTTTTATAACAAGGCTGAGAGAATTGTGTCTAAAGAAACATTGAAAAAAGATACAATATTGCATACAGGATCAATATTATGTTAATAAATGCATGAAATTAGCTTTTTAATTATGAAAATAAAATAGTTCAGTTGTTTTGTAGTTTTGGTTCAATAGATCTATTTGTTATAAAAAAACACAAGTAATTTTGCATTTAAATTATAAATTAATGGTAATTCCTCCACCATTGATTATAATTACTCTACTTCGGCCATGACGCATCTGCTGATATTGTTGTTGTTCTCCAGGTTGAGGCCTGAAGCCTGGATTATCTGGATCTTCGCCGTGATCATACAAGGATTTCTTTTGCGGGTCACTAAGGATTTCATTAGCTCTATTAACATGTGCCATAATCTTTTCCATTTCTTTCTTCTTGATTGGATCCGAATATTGATCTGGGTGATATTTCCTTACAGCCTTTCTAACAGCATCTCTGACCTGTGTTCTTGTGCAGTCACGTGATAAATTAAGCAATTCGTAGTAATCGCACTTTTTTTCTTTTTCTCTCTGTTCGTAGATCTCATCTATTGCTTGCTGTGCGCGCTTGTTGTTCTTATCCTGGCTGGTGACCTGCTGGTAGCATTTGCTGGCTGCATCGTTGTCATTCATCTTTCTTAATATATCACCTTTCTCTAAGAGTAAATCTATTGAGTTTGGACTATTCTTGAGATGTTCATTGACATACGATAAAGCTTCATTTGGCCTGCCATCCACTAAAAGAGCCTTCGCTTTCATGGAAGCAGCTTTGAGAACTAAATTTGTGCCATTTTTGCAGAATTTGGTCGCAATGTTGTAGGCTTTGTTAGAAAATGTATAGGCATTTTCTGTGTTTGAGTTGTTAACAGCAATTTCAAACTTTTCGTAAGCAACTTTCATTTCGTTATTTTGTCTGTTGAGAGAAACGCATGGGCTTGCAGAAATAGCCTTCTGGGCGCATGCTACGAAGTGTCTCTTTGCGAATTCATAATCATTTTTGCACAAAAAGTGACGACCACGCATTTCTAGCAATTTTATGTTAGATGAGTCGAGTTGGACAGCCTCTGATGATATTTCATCGAAGGTGTCGTACTGATCTGCCATCAAAGCCGTTTCAGCGGCATCGACCATCAAATTTAGAGCTTTCTCGCAATCTTTGAGCAATTCTTTGTAGTTGATGAGGGCTTCTTCATAGTTTCCTTTCTTTTTATAGTTCTCTATTTGCTGCAATGTGTCTTTATACTGTCTAATCTTCATCATCAGTTCCGGCTTCTGCGATTTTCCGGCATCATACTCAGCATTGTCGAAATTACCAAGTTTGAGGTTGCACTCAAAGCGAATTTCATATGCACTTTCCAATTTGTCTTTGTCGAATTTTGATGAAGTAATTGCTCGAGAGAGATCTTCAACTGCTTCTTTATATTGATTGAGGCCATGATAGCATTGGGCTCTGAGATAGAAAAGTTCAGGATCAGCATCTAATAAACCGTCTGCATTAATGGCATTAGTGGTAATGTTCTTTCCAGCAAACCATTTGCGCTCAGAGACGTATTGACGTGCTCTCTCTACCTGTGATTGGGCGCTATAGCTTAAATAATTAAGAAAAACAAACATAAAAAAATTAAATAGAAAATATTTGGCTGGACGATTATTTTCCCTTCAAATGTTATTTTTTTTTTCCCAATCATGAAAATTCTTTATTGCATTTTTCAAATCTTTATAATATAGAAATAACAAATAACCCGAGAAACACAGATATTGGTATGAAAAAGGCTAATCTCAAAAGCAAATCTTATTTTATATTAAAGATTTATAACCTACATATCCTATGCAATTGATCTATCAACGAAAAAATCATGATTTTGAATTTTTTTAGCAAAATTAGAGTTTTTTTATTATCTCATAAATGAATTTATATGACATTGACAATGCAAAATATGAAACAAAATTTCGAAATTGAGTTAATATGCACTCATCATAAAGTTATTTCATCAAATAAAGCACAAACACATACCGCTGACATGATTATAAATCAATTTATGATCAAAAAATGGAAGCTCATTTTTCTAAGATATAAAAAAACTTTTTTGTTTCAGTCATATGATATATTATATGCCAAATCATTCACCAAACATGGATATTACAATCGAAAATTCTTTTAAATCAGATATTTTCATTATACAAAACTTGGTATTATCATATTTGGACGTTAAACAATCGATATCTTCACTTAAAATCGAAATTTAGAAAGATATTAAATTTTGATATGAATTTTATTATCGATTACAGCTATTTTTTCCATTAAAATAGATTATAATATAGTATAGATAACATGCTTTTGGTGTCTATTTTGTCCTATTTTCATTCTTTTGTGTAATTTTTTGACATATCAAAAAATGTTTTCGTTTTTTGTTGCTTTCTGCTTATCAGCGGTTCTCGGGGTTGATATTGGCGCCGAGCAGCTGAGGGCAGCAATCATCCGCAAAGGCCAAAACATTGAAATTCTTCATGGTCACGAATCAGAAGATTCATTTCCAACTGTGTTAACAGTTATGCCAAAAGAAGGCGAAGTACCAGATATAATCAACGAAAGTGATATAAATAAATTCGATTTTTACTTCAATAATCAAAAATACATTAGAAATTATCCGAATAACACAATTCGTTATGCATCGACATTAATAGCGAAATTACCAACACCAGAGTTCACAACACTCACGAAATCAAGGAGACTTTGGGGTGAACCATCGCTCTATTATGATGATCGAATTCTAATTTCCGGTTTAATGCCAGAAATCGTAATTTACCGTGCTCTCAATAGAATAAACCAGTCTGTGATTAATCTGGATCCACAAGCAAAGACAGATTCCTTAACAATCGTTGTTCCGAAATTTTATCCTCAAGCGGAAAGAGATTCACTTGCCGTGATGGCCAAAGATCTTGGTTTCAAGCCGTACATCGCGGACTGCACGAAAGCTGCTAGTTATTGGTATTCGCTGCATTATGGAACGAGAATTGGTAAAAAGAAGGAGAAGGTCATGTTTGTGTTCTTGGGGGCATCTAACTTCCAGATAAGTTTGCTGGAATTCCGTAAGAAAGGCCAGGAAACGTTTATTAAAGAATTAGAATATTCCTTTAATGATACAATTGGCGGACGTGACATTGACGTTCTTGTCGCTGACATGCTCGCACAGAAGTATAATAAGCAGATAACTCCGAAAATTGAACAAATTTTGCTTCAAGAAGCGAAAAAGATCAAAGAGAAGCTTACAATATTAGATAAAGTCTCAGGAAACATAGAAAACATCGATGAAAATGGTGATTTTGGCTATACTGTAACAAAGAAAGAATTTAATCATTTAATTCAGCCAATAATCAATATTATGAAGAATGTAACATCGAGGATGAAGAAGCACCCAGATAAAGTGTTTTTATTGGGTGGATGCTCGAGAATTCCAATAATTCAATCAGTTCTCAAAACGTCTCTAAATGTTACAACTTTATACACAGCAATGTCTAAAGATGAGCAACTATCATTCGCAGGAGCCATTATTTCAGCATCTATGAACTCGCAATACCTTTTGCCGCCAATTAATTATACATCTTTGCCAATTTACTCGATGAGCATTAGATCATCGAATGGAACAGTCCCATTTGAGGGAGCATCTCTCGTTCCAGGCGAAAGATACTGGGTTACGCAATCTGCAGATTTATACCCATTTGGATCAAGCATTTACATGATTTGGAACCAAGCAAAACCCAACACATCATTTACACAGAAGAAAGACGGACGTTGGAGGTTCCTTTCTGCGCAAGGAAAAATGTTTCACAGATGGAAGTATCAGCTTCGATTAACAGGCAGAAGAATCCTCAAAATGGAAGATGACAAACTCGAACTACAGAAAACAGTGAACTCCATGGAGCAACTCCTTCTCCAAACTAGAGAAGTTTTAGCAAATTCGATAAATTACACAACAGAAAAAGAGAGAAACCTTCTTTCAAAGGCAGCTAACATCACAAACAGATGGTTCCTCAACCAGAAGACTCACAACATCACAGCTCTAAAATACAGATACAAATTACTCGACGACGCTGTTTGTTCCGTCTTTTCGCGCTACCAAAACATGCAGCTCCTCCCCAACGCCATACAGAACCTCACAGAGGCGTGCGAGACAGCGAGGGACTTAGTAAAGAAGTGGTCGACTTTATCTAAGAGTAGAAGGCCTCCAAGGGCAGATTTTAGGAATCTGCTGAAATATGTAGTGGAAGCTGAGATGTGGCTGGACGAAAAGAGGAGAATACAGAGGAGTGTTGGCCAGTTCGACCAGCCGCAGCTGACGTGGATAGGAGTCAGATCTAAGACAGAGAAGATTCTTAAATTTGCAAATGATATGGCAACTGAGCTGCAAAACGGCGGATCACAGCAGCAGCAACATCAGCAGATGAAGAAGGAGAAGAGTGAAGTGTACGTTTATCCTCCAAACTCTGCAAAAGTTGATTATAACGTAAGCTAATGTTTTATATTTCGAAATTAAAATTATTGTGAGATATATTATTCGTTATCACACTTTTTTATATCACTTTTGAATGCTTAATTATTGTCTTCATTTGGATTTGGATAGTATATGATATTCGATGAGAAAGAAATATTAACCTTATTTTGTAATATTGAGAAGATTTTTGGTACTTATATATAATTTAGTTTTTATTAATGTGGAAGCGATGTGGAACAGTTGGTTTAGTTCGTAAGGCTCATAACCTTAAGGTCGCTGGTTCGAGTCCAGTCATCGCTCGTTTTTTCTTTTCGCTTTTTTGAACATTCTAGCTTGTTTCTGGTTATGATTTGAACACGTTCATGATTGCCAATTTTTTCCCGACGTTATGGCACAATTTCGCACTATGATTCGAAATAATATTATATATTCAAAATTTATTTCATAAATGTCTAGTTTTGTCTTGAAAATAGACGATTTTCACTCATAGTTAGAGAGTCATTTAGGAAAATTTATAAAAATCTATATAGATTTTCCTATTTTCATAATTTTCCAGATTCTAATGAGCAAATTGGGGATTTCATGATCTGGAATGAACAGCAAAATTAATAATATCCGAATAGTTTTATTATTAAAATAAAAAACAAAATCAAAATTACATAAACAATCTAGGTTATAGAGAGCCTTTTGCTTGCTTAAAGTCATGAATATGTTGAGCAAGCTCAGGATTCCAACTGAGATGAGAGCTTTTAGATTTCCTTTTGTTAGAGATGTTTGGCTTTACAAGAATTGGTCTGTGAATTGGTCTCTGACTAAACATCACGTTCTGATTCATAAAATATGGAAGCTCGAGCAGCTCATTTATTGTTACTCTGTAGACTGGAGAAAACGTCAAACATTTTGAAATCAGATGCCTAAGAAGAGGGTCTTCTATCAGATCCTCATTATATTTGATGTTCATAATGTTTGCAATCAACTGATTTGGATCTTTAGAATAAAATGGATAAAGCTTTGTAGATATGAAGTAAATTGTAACACCTAGAGCCCAAATATCTGCAGCATATGGATTATGAGTTTCTTTTGTAAACAATTCAGGTGCCATGAAAAATTTTGTTCCGTTATGGCATGATATTGATTTCTTGTTGCAGCATGATATGCCAAAGTCAGATATTTTAACTCTTCCATATTGGTCAACTAAAAAATTGCTTGGTTTGATATCGCAATGAGCTATATTACGCCTATGACATAATTTCACGCATGCGATTACATCATTTATTATCATTTTGATATCATCATTATTCAATTTTGTCTTCAAAATGTATTTTTCGAGAGTTGTGGAGCATAACTCCATTAAAAGATAGTAGTTATCCTGGAATAAGTAGGTTTTGTAGAGTCTAACTATCCTATTATCATCGGTTGTCGCCATTAATTCATGCTCAGTTTCATTGTAACAATCTTTCGGAATTGATTTTAACGCGAAATGCATTTTGTATTGATCTGAATACACATGATAAACACAACCGAATCCACCTTGTCCTATTTCATCTACAATTTCAATTCCTTCTTTGTTAAAGAACTCTAATACGGAATCTTCCATTTTCAATATATAAAATGATTTAAAAATTTCTCAAAAAAATAGTAAATAACGGTATATAAAGTCATTTGGAATATATCTGGTGCCGATATTTTCCACACATTTAAAATTGAAGGAAGATTATTCAAAATATTCAATATGCAAAGAAATTCGCAAAAATCGGAAGAAAATAATGATCTTATATCATATAATTAATAACATATAAAATTGCAAAAAGTGAAAATTTCATAAGAAATCACAATATTAAATTGCACAGATCATTTAAAAAGAAGAAAATTTTTTGATGCAAAAATTGAAGAAAAAAATTGAAAAGATATCGTAAAATGATTTTCATTACTCATTGAAACTGAAGTAAAAATTTCATCGTAAGGCAAATAAAAAGGATTAGCACTTAATTTGCAATACATGTATCACATATTTTAATCATTTGATTTGATGAACAATCTTCGTAAATGAAAAAATAAGTTGATCCTCGTACGAGATAAGCGATACTGACGTAATACATAAGGAATTGATGTAAACATTTTATGAATTGCAATTGAGGAAACAGTGAATGCAAGAGTAAGAGTTACTCATCATCTATTGCAAGTTAATAGTACATTTCTCAGGGAAAAACAAGAATACGGAACTTTTTAACAGTTGGAAGAATTTCTCTTTTTTGAAAATTGAGGTTGAAATGAAAATAACTGGAAATTTAGATCTCATATGTAATAATCAATTGATATATTGATTTACTTAATTTAATTATAATAGATATTTTGTATTTTTGATAAATTTATAAAATTATTGACATTTGTTGTTATTATTGGAGAAAAAAAAAAAAAAATTCTTTATACGTTTGATCAAAGTTCGGCTTCAGATGTAATATCAGTACCTTGAGCGTATGTCTATTTCATCAACATTTTTTGTCAAATTACTACTTTTGATTTCGAATTTTTCAAATTTTATGTGAGAATTATCATTTGAGAGTATTTGGACGAACAAAATTATTTTTATCATCATTCAAATACCAATTTTATGACAATATTTGCATTTTAGTTGAATTCATATTTCGAATGTCGATTTCGGTATTTTGACCTATAGATACTGTGCATCAAACAAGACACATATTGATAAACTCTACGTAGTGATTTGAAATCAAAATTATTAGATATTTTTTCATATCAAATTTGTTACATCATTAAATTTTTCTAATTTAGTTGATATGCATTTATAAATATTTTTGATTTAATTGTATGAATACAATTTATCAAATACATCATTGTATTTCATATTTTGAATTAAATCTTAATAATAAGAATGCATTTTCAGTTTCTTCAATGTTTTTATTTACCAATAGAAAGTTTTCCTTGTTGAATCTTCAATGTCATTTCACATATTTTGAAATTTAGTTATATAAAAAGCATTTAGTTGGATGGCTTGTGCCAGAGGAAGTGGCATGTAAGGAGGAAGGCACCAATCATGATGGAGATGCATGATGCAGCGTATGGCTTTCCGGCGAGTGTGAAGTGCTCCTTCTCTCTGATGGAAAGTGGACGGACAGCGATGGCCATTTCCTCACGTGCGTTGTAGAAGCCGAACTTGTCTGTGAAGACCTTGATCCAGTAGTTTCCGTACTTGTCTGGGATTTCCATTGTAACTTCGAACTTGCCTGGTGATGTCATCTTCATATGGCGGCGGACGAATGTTCCGAGCATGAAGATTTCAGCCTGGAGCTCGTCTGTATATGGAACGAACTCGCCCTTCTTAGCTGTTGCGACTTCGGCGACAACTGTGATATTCTCGCGGTATGTGTACTGAACGGGAGCTTCCTTTGTCAATGGATCGAAGTGTGTAGCGCTGATGATCTTGTTGTAAGACTTGTAGTGTGTGACCCACTCGTAGATCTGTGTCATGAGTTCTCTGTTGCCATTTTCTACTGCCTTGCACTCGGAGAGGTCCTCAGCAACTGTGACCTTTGTCTGGTATGTGTTATCCTGGACAAATGAGTCGGAGCAGATGAATGCGATACGGCCTCCCTTGCGGCTCTGGAAGACGGCGATTGGGACGATCTGGTTAGCATAGAGCTTCTTGGAGGCGCGGATTGCTGGAATGCCAACGTGCTGAAGGCCACCGATCATGACTGGCATCTGGAAATCGTTTGGACGCTGGATTGTTAAGAATCCACCTGTGTAAACGATTGGCTTGACAGCTCCGGAGACGACAGCCTCTGGGGCAACCTTCTTACGGAAGACGACGTTTGTATTTCCAAAAAGATCCTGAACTGGCTTCTTTTCGTAGTTAACGCCGAGGTGGCGTGCGATGACGTCCTGAACTGTGTAACCTGTCTGCTCGTTACCGAAAACAATAGCGTTGCCGCCATTATCAAGGAAGTGTGTGAGAATCTCGTTTTCCTTGCCGAATAATTCTCTCTTATGACCGAGGATGATGATTGTGTCGTAAACACGTGAGCCGAAGCGTTCTAAAATGATCTTTCCGTTCTTATCATCTGTTAAAACTTTCTGCTCGAAGACATCGGAGTATTTTCTGACGTCGTCGAAGAATGTCTTGTACTGGAGGTCGTCTGTGTCCTCACCGAGAAGGACAAGAGTCTTCTGCTTCGAAGCTGAAAGAGCAAAAAGCAGTGAAAACATTTTTTTATTTTTGAATAGCTCTGTTCGAATTTTGAACCTGACCAAAACATCGAAATTGATAATCTACACACTATGAATTGATCGTTTCCCTAATTATTTTCATTTTCATTAAAATATTTCATGGAATATACAGATGCTCTATATTTATTATGTAATATATCATTATAAAAACAGTTCTTCTATATCTATTTCTTTTGCCACGAGCAAATTTCAAATTCTTTATTTTATAAGCAAAAGAAATAGACTAAAACTTTCCTCTATCATGAATCTTTATAAAAATTATTTTGCTAATTCATTTTCTCTTCCCAAGTGCAAATTTTGAAGTTTTAAATTTTGATCAAATAGTTTACACAATACATACTTATTATTCAGCCATCTTAACTATATACGTAGGAGATCTGAATAAACCAACTATTCACGATCTTTTTCGTAACATTGTTCTAAGCAACAGAAATTGAAAAATAATGTCAAATGTAAAGCAAGAAATGACAGATTTATATACAATTTTGTCAAATGTAAAATGTCATAATGACAAATTTTGTCATATGTAAAGTGTCATAATGCCATAATATAAAATAACGATTATTTTACAATTTTTTCTATGTTGATCTTAAATTTTTCCAATATTTATCTTTGACAGATATATACTAAATTCCAAAATACAAATTGAGAGAACCGTTAAATTTATCCAAAATTAGAAAAACGCTCACTGACAGGTAATCAACATTATATGGAAAAATCATTTTGACGGTTATTTTTATCCACTCACAAAAAATAACCTATTGAATTCGAAAATCAACAAACAAAGCTTTTTATTGGCCTATTCAATAGCATTTTAACGTCTAAGAATACTATTGGGTCTTCGTCGTCACTATAATAATCATCGCAAGGTTTTGGAAAACCATATTTAAGTGTGATTAAAGTTGGTAAAAAAGAGACAAAACAAATAGGTGACTCGTGGGTACGAATACGTACACACCATTGTCGCGAATTGCAAAGCCGGCTATCGACTCCAGGTAAGATATCCTTGAAAAAACCCGAAACATCTTGTTGTTTGCGTGTCATTTGGAATCCGAGCTTCTGGAGGGACCCGTTGATGCACGACTTCGATCGTACCATCAGCCTTTTAAGCCTTTTCGTATTGACAATAATAAACCCACTCCCGAACTCTATCCCGCAGACGAAGCCTCTGAAAATATCGAGACTATTCTTCTGGCTGACAAACCTGTGTACTTTAATAAGGTGAGCGATGAACGTATCCATACCATGATTCCTTTTATTTTTTTCATCACATGAAATGAAGAAATTGAAAAGCGAGAGGTATTCCTTCTGGTCCTGCTCCGTCATCTTAGCGATAAGAGGGTCTTTTGCAATGACACTCGCCAATGTCTCTTCGCCAATTATATCATTCATTCTTTTTTTTTTTTTTTTTTTGAGTTTTTTTTTTGAAGAAAAATTGACCACACAATTTTCACAAAAGAGTTATTGGGATTTTGAAGATTATAGAGGCTATGAGACCCAGTGAGGCGGTGATTGCTATGCGCTTCGGAGCATTTTGTTTATAATTTTGAAAACATGCGTAAAATTCGATATGTTTTGGTCCATCTGCCGGGAAAATAATAAAAGGAATGATGAAGCTAAGTAAAATGTCGAATAGAATTGTTTTGAATATTGCAAATTTTTGGAAGAGCAATAATTGGATGAATAGATATTCATAAGGGATGTATTCGAATAAAAATAGAAATTTTCGTTCAGGCGAAGGCCCAAATGGTTGTTTGCGAACATAATTTTTTTTTTGATCGATATTTCGTTTGTTTTTTTCTTCTGAAGAGTTTGCTGACTCTTTTAAGCCATTTTGATTGCTCTGAAAAGCCTCTACATTAACAACAGCTGATCGCATGGAAAAAATAACAATGACTCAATTAAAAAGTGACAATAATAATCTATTTTAGTAATAATCTCTTTCGTATTTGGCTCTTGCGAATTCCATGCCGAACCAAATATCGCGCAGTTTATCATAGCGCGCTTCATCAAGAGTGAGAGGGTAGCCCTGAGAAAGACCGACATCTTGATCACCATACTTGTTGACGTACGGAGATAAAATGGGCATCTCAGAGCCGTATCCAAGAATGTAGAAGCCACATAGGAAGTCTGAGCAGATACCCATGCACAAGCGGAATGGCTGCATAACCAGTCCTCCAAATTCCTCACTTGTGTAAATCTTACCAGGCAAATCTCCATCTACAGTTAAGAGACGCCTCTTAGAGAAAGCGATGTTAAAATTGTAAGGAGGTTCCATCAAATCCATGATATTTGGTGGAATTGGAATGTTCAGATCTACTGCTTTTGGCTTGTGTTGTTTAATTAATTCATGCAACTCATGTGGGAGGTTGAAAATTTTGATGATGTTCTCACCTGAAAGCACTTCGTCCCAGTCAATATCGCTTTCATCTGAAACAGGCATGTCTAGGATGTAGTGTCTGAATATGATAGCACGGCGAAGCAATCTAACAAGCATTGGAATGCCTTCTGGATTTTCGTACTCCTTAATGTAGTCTAGTATCAAATTGTCATAAACAGATTTCGCCTCTTCAAATTTGAGATTTAAGATTTTCATGTAGAAGTCATGGAGATAAATAGACGGGATTTCTAGATCGCGAATCTTAAGTGGAGCATCTACGTAGCCATCAATGTGTGTGATGTGGCATCTAATGGCACGCCAAATGTTTTTCAGTCCAGTAAAGTTGTATCGATCGAAGCAGTTCGGGTTAAGAATATGTCTCTGCTCGAGAATGGAGATTTCATTTAGCACTCCATCGAAAGCAAGTCTCGGCGAACCAATGCATCGAACGAATTCGTTACATTCATGGATAAGTCTATAATCTGCTATCATGCATTCATCTGCCATAGCAGGAAGGAGCGGACAAATTGTGTTGCAGTGTCCACGATCGAGCGGGCAATCGAAGAACACCCTCGTCTCGCATTTGATGTGGATATGATGATTGCATGAGAAGTATCGGAAATGCTGGATTTCTGTGTCTATTGTCTTGCCAGGAATGGCTAGTACTGGGAATCCAACAGGTTTTTCAGTGTCCTGGTTTGAAAGTTGGCAAATTGGGCAAATTTCATCATCTTGTTCTTCTTCATCATCGTTGTCAAAATCTTCACCAAAGAATTGTTTCTGTTGTTTGAGAATGTCTTGCATTGCTCTGCGCCTCATCTCAGCTGCAATCTTCTTCTTCTCGTTTTCTGCGTTTTCGTTTGGCTTGATTTCGCCAATGTTGAGTCTTTTGAGGCATTCTTCACCAGGAATTCCGATTTTCGAGACAGCTTTAAAGAGCTCGCCATTATCTTCAGAGAGGAAGAGATCCTTAAGGTTTGTATCAAACAATTTGTTCAGTGGCTCACTGGCTATGATTTCCGAGCCCTTCTGAGATTTGTAAACAAAAACAGGGAGAAGATAATGCGTCAACTCTGTATCACCGTACAAAATGAGTTTTTTCGCGTTCTCATTCCAGTAACGAGTGAATGCGTATCTGAGAAGCTTAAGGCCTTTCATGTCATCCTGAATTGTCAATGGAATGAGTGATGCCTTGTTCTTTGAAGTAAACTTGTTGATCATTTTTCTGAGAAGCGGAATTGTGAAGCAAGGAGTATAATATGTGAAGCAGTTTTCATCTTTCAAGCGAACATATGTTACGTTATCTACATCGTATTTGACGCATAAGTTTTTGATCTCGAGATTCTTGTCGTACTTTGTTGGTTCGAGATGTATTCTGCGCAGTACATAATCGAGCGGGCGTGGCTCCTCACGGATCAAACCGAAAAGTGCAGCTTTCATCATTGTCAAATCATCATTTTCCAAGCAAACGCGATCGAGAGCGATGCTTGTTAAGAAGTGTAGAATGTTATTTGGCTCTGGATCGACTTCGAATGTGGATTGAACAAGATTTATAAAATTAAATGCAGACATAATACCCGCGCACATCTGAACGATGCCAAACAGTGGTACCCAAATTTTCTTCAAGAAAAATTCTTGCGGCAGAATCGAAAAGATATATTGGAACGTGGACTCGTTGCGAACGAAATAGTTACGCTCGGCATAGTAGTGCGCGACGAAGGCACGGATTGGAAGTTTAGCGACCTGGATTGCAAGCTGGTCGACGGTAATGTTTCGTGATTTCGCGACTTTTTCAAATACTGCGGGTAAGTTATCTTCTTTCACGAGGACTTTATATGTGCAAGATGCAAGGAATTGAGCGACATATACTGTATTCTTTGGATTAGCCGGGCAGTTATTCGATCCTATATCTGGGACAGTGAGCGAATTGTCGTATAATGCTCCTAACCATTCAGCGGCGTCCGCATATACACTGGTATCTTCTAAATATTGGGTAACTTGTAACAATTGATAAATAATTCCTAATAATGGGTTGTTATTGTCATCATCGACTTTGTCGCCAGTTGGTATTCTATTGAAGCCTCCAATGTAATCGAATCTTTTTACGAAATTTAGAAGTAGGCGGAAAACCTGTTTACGCTCATCATCTGTTATTGACTCTAGTTTGATAATTCTGTCAACAAATAAGACAAATTCTGAGGAATAAGTATAAATTGCAGCTCTGGTATAATCAGTTCTTGTTTTTATCTGAGAATGCAGTTTATGCATAGCATCAAACATATCTGACACCATATCAAGCCATGTGTGGTTTTTAATTGATATTTTAACGACATTGAATGAATAACAATGGAAAACAAATGTAGCAAGTTTTTCATTTTCATCCCTAATTGGAGAAGAAACAAACTTTGGAATCTCTGTAAGAAGATAAGGTAAAAATGTTTTGACAAAGTAGATTTCGTTAATGATTTCGCTTTCAAGAGAAAGTAATTCAGAAAGGGCATCTCCGGTGAGTCTTAAATGTAAATCTCCTGTGAGAGATGGACAGAGAGCCATTGACAAGCAACGAAGAACAGGATCTCCAAAGGATGTGAAATTTTTTAGCCATTGAATTATGCATAATGCATCTTCGTTTGTAGCATCTGTAAGAAAAGCAGCTGCTGTTGAAAAAATTGTGAAAAACATGCTTTGCTCTTCTTTCGATAATAAATCCTCTGGATGTTCAGTTTGAGCTTTGTGTTTTGTACAAAAATGCGATTCCTTCCAAAACATAGTATCTCCACAGTCGCAATTACCAGTTTGGTTTAGATGAATTTTGATATTATGCCCAGTGTGGTCGGAGTGTTTGAAACAATCATAGCAAATGCATGCATTACTTTGGAGCCTGCACTCTTCACATGTAAACGAGATACAATCTCTGAACCAAGAATTATTACATTTTGATGAAGGGTATTTTTTTGTATAGGCTTGGCGCATTTTTTCGATGCTTTCGAATTCATCTCCACATAACTCATCCTCGAGTTCTTGGATAAGTTCTATGGCCTCATTACTCATGAAAATTTTTTGTTTTTTGTTCATTTCACTTTTATCAACAATCTAATTTACATGGCAAAATAATCATAATTTGTTATTAAAATCTAATTTACATGGCAAGATTGTCATTGAAATTTTTAATTTGTAAAATTGTCATATTTTAATTTACATGACAAAATCGTCATAATCTGTTTTTAAAATCTAATTTACATGGCAAATCTGATATTGATTTTTTAAAAATCTGATTTGTAAAATGGAGAATTTGTCATGACAATAAGCATAAAGTTAGATGATTTTGCAAGAACTCATAAACTATCTATATATGGTTTGTCTATCTATATTTCGAATTAGATACATAAATTCTCAAATTCCTGGACTTCCACTGCCAGTAAATAAATTAATGCATTAAACTTAGGAACAACACTTATTATACATTATTTCTGCATGCAATGCTAATAAGTGTTGAAATATAAGTTTTCCAAGATTACAATTTTTTTAAAATATTTTATTAAAAAACAATTTATTAGGATTAGATAATAAACAATGACCACACATGCTAATCTTTGTTTGTATTTGAGTTCTGAGAATCTTTTGACTGAAAACTCACTTAATTTAACAAGTTTTGAATCAACGTAATCGATTTATTTATATTCTCGTTTTCTTCGTTGAGCTCATCTTGAAGTTTCTTATTAAGCATTTCAGTATTGATCTGAATTGTTTTCGATGAAATATCGAGTAATTTAGATAATGCTTTTTTTTTGCTCATTGATTTTGTTCAGCTTATGAGCAGACAGGGCAATGAGCGCAAGTTCAAACATGCTGCATTGTGCTGGAAGTGTTTTACCTTCAGATTTGAGATAATTTACCAAAGCTTCCCAGTTTTTGACAGATATTTGATCAGCAAGAGTCTTGTAATCATTACCGAGGCAAAGAGTGAGGATTGTTCTAGCAATTATATTGAAATCTTTGACCTTCGATATTATTTCTGGATAAAGGGCTGATGTAAGTAAACTGCTGTTGAAGTAAACAGGAAGAACTGTCTTATCTGTTTTGTCGAAAAGCTCGATTTTAGCGAACTTCTCAAGGTATTCGAGATCCGTCTTGAAAGCTTTGTTTTCGAAGCACTTGAAGATGCAGCTGAGCGAAGAATAAAGGCTATTCATAGAATGCGTTATGATCTGGTTGCAGAAGTTAATCATTGACTCGATGTTAAAGAAAAACATGTTATCAGCAGCTTTATTGATGGCAGTCGAGAAATTGGAAATAGACTTCGTAAAATAGTTATTTCCAAACTCGCAGAAACTCTTAATAACTGAAACATTGAAATTATCAATAGCATCATTAACAATAGTAGAAGCAAGAGAAAAGAACTGGATACCTTCAAGCCTGAGATGATGCCAAGCCTTGGCTTCTGCTGATACCATTTTTGCAATGCCGCGTAATCTTATATTCAAGAACTGACAGTCAGGATGCTCGGCAAACTTTTGACATGCATCTAAAGCCAAAACAAATTCTTTGTTATCTTTTGTCTCAAGGTATTTTAATAGGTGGTACTCGCCTTCTATTGCTGCGAGTCTTCCCTCTGTTGATTCGAAATTGATTTTTCCTGTGACAAAAGCATTCGATGCTTTGTCGGAAATGTTTTGGATTTTTTGGAGAGTTTTTTCGTTGAAATATTGCTTTAAATCACCGAAAACACAGTTCTTCGTGCAGTATTTGTCCGAATATTGCAGTAATAAAGGCGAAATGTCTTCGTTGTTCTTAAGTGCCAAATCTATTTCAGCTAGATATGGACCGCGCTTTATTCCATCTTTATGTTTTTCGATTATTTCCTTAGCATTCGGGTGATATTTGACGACAAGGCGCCATTCATCAATTGAGTCTGAGTTGTATTCGTTCAAAAACATTTCAGCGCAATTTGCAACTTCAGTGAAATTATTCAATTTTGTGTATGCGTCCATTTCTGCTCTGCGGAGGACGATATCGTTCGGAGTGTATAGATTCTTGATTTCTTCCTGCTTAACTAAGTCAATTATCTCCAGATATTTCTGATTTGCATCAAGAAGTTGAATTTTGAGCCAAACTGATCATTGCGTGTGTTGTTTGACTTTTTCGATGAAACCAAGGTCTAGCTTGTTGAAAGCAACATTATTCTCGTATTTTCCTCTGAGATATAAACAAAATGCTGCAGTAGCAATGTTTGCTTCATTATTCTCAAGGCGAACAACTGTCATTGCATTTCCTTGAGCTTCACTAAAGTGTCTATTGATGAATTGCATAGCAAGAAGATTTTTGAATAATTCTGGTTTGTTTTTGATTGAATTTGCGAGAGTTTTGTAAATAGATTCAAGTTCTTCGAAAAGCGAGTATTTGTTGAGTGTGTTGAAGCATTCTTGCAAAATCAAATATTCAATATTCGTATTTTTAATGATTTTTCTTGCAAAGCTTATTTCTTCGTCTTTGTTGTTGTTAACTCTAGCGAAAATCATCTCAACACATTCATGAAAAGGCGGAAAATTATCTGGAACTTTGATTTTCATGATTTCTTGGTGTTTTTTAGTGATTTTATTTATATGATTGGTTTTGGCGAGATTTTGGAACTCTTCGAAAAGAATAGTAATCTTTTTTAGAGGTGGATTCATCTGACCAATAGCTTTGCAAAATACCGATAATTTTCCACTTTACAAAATTTATTTGACACTTTGACATCTGAAATCAATTTTATTTTGACATGTAATGTTTTTAATATTTATTATTTTGACACGTAATTTTTGATTTTTTGACATTTTGACATGTAATATTTTTTTGGAAATTATTTGTCTTTTTGACGTGTAATGTTTTTTCTGAAAAAAATATTTTGTCACTTTGACATGTAATGTTTTTAATATTTGCTATTTTGACATGTAATGTTTTCCGAAAAAACTGCTGTCAAAACACGGTTTTGACAAAAAATCAGCAATGCTTATATTACTTTTTTCACACTTTGTTGGCTCGGCCTCGGAGTGGAATGATACAACACCAACACCTTTTAGGTGGACCCCATCACCATCGTGGGGAAAAACAGCACCTCCACGCAAGAAATGGCCAACAGAATCTCCATCATGGCCAGCAACAAAAACTAGAAAGCCAAAGACACCAACACCAGGAACCCAGACTCCAAACATTCCTGAAACACCATCACCAACGCCAAAACCAGATAATCCAAATGATCAGAAATCATTCTGGGATTTACACAAGAAGCAAATCATGATTTCAATAGCATGCGCGCTCTTCGTAATTATAATTGTTGTCGTTCTTATTATTATAATTCTTAACAAGAGAAAGAACCGCTTAACAGAGAAGTCTTTGACTCTCAACGAACCTATCCTTGGAGACAAAGAAATTATTTAGGCATATATATGTGTAAAGCTTTGTTTATTTAAATAAAATTAATACAATAAAATAGTAAGCATTTTTGTAATCTTTATTTAAACACAAATTTTCACTATTGCAAATTTGATGCATTTTACTTGAGAAATTCGTTATTATAGATAAAAATTTTTGTATCTCTTTGTGTTTTCATATAATATATTGGTTAAATGGTATATATTTTAGTATAACTAATGTTTATGCGAACAAAGACAAAAACAACTTTAATTTAAAACAAAAAATTAAAATTAATCAGATTTCCGCATCATTTTGAGCAGTTCGTTAACAGAGTAGATGGAATCAGCATTTTGAAGGATGCTGGAGTTGTCTGGCTCCGGAATTGGCGGCAAATCGATTTTCCAAAGTGGAGAATTAGAAAATTCATCAAAAGCAGAAGAAGAACCGGAATAAAGGTCCACAGGTGAAATATCAGGCTCTTCTTCGATGTCGGTCAAAGGCTCTGTTGATTTTCCTCCATTTACAGCGGATTTCCAAATTTGCCGCAATTTTGTGACATTTGATGCCGAAATTCCATTCATGTTCCTCAATCTCGCTATTTCATTGAATGGCCACTCAACATCAATTGGAATTCCTCTCTGCGACAGCTTTTGCATAAATAATTGCAAAGTGTCGAAATTAACGCCAAGGGCGCCATCATATTTAACCCTTTTGATCTTCTTGTTCTGAGAGAGCATGTTTGCTAGGCTAATTAACCCGCTATCTCCTAATGGTTGTCCAGATAAATCCAAACTCGTTAATCCATTGTTGCTGACCAAAATGTCAATGAACCTTGAAATGCTGGAATCACATTTCATGCCTTCATCAACAGATCTCATGATTAATTCTGAAATATAATTATTTGATTTCATTAATTCAGCGAAATTCGCGACCATGATGCCAGATGTTTGCGCTGTATAGCATCCATCGAGCTGCAGTGTGCTTAAATTCTGCGAACTGGCGCAAAATTGGAGAAAAACTGGATGAACTTGGTTTCCGGACCAATTTATCGACTTAATTGATTTTGCAGGTGATGCACAATAAGCCTGGAAGAAGGAATGCCAAACTTGAGGGCCTGCTTGCGAATAGCTAAGATCCATAGAAATGTAATCATTTTGCGGAGAATGATTGAGAATTCTGCACCACATGGATATGAAGCTGTAATTATCCCATCTAATGTGTGAGAATGTGAAGTTCGAAATCGAAGCGGAAATCGGAATTTTGTCCAATTCTTTTCCAATAACAGTACCTCCATCGACAATGATGCCACAAAGATTGTTATTCGATAAATAAGGGAACAGGGAGTCAACAACAACCTGGCAATTGTGAAATTCAAAAGTTTTAACCGATTTAAATGATTTCATCAATAAATCAGCTGGAATTGTTGGCATATCTCTGATACAGATAGAATCAAGTGATTTAATAGCATCACATTTCGATAATTCTGTAATAAATTTGTCTTGAAATGAAACATCTACAGCATCAATGAGAGTTAGTCTAGAAATCTTACGACAACCAGCTAATTGAATGAAATATGAGATATTATCAGCATTAATTGAGCTTTTCATAAACGTTAAGCCTTGAACTTTCGATTCTTTGTTATTTGCAAGGGCATTGACGACATGTGAGACTTGATTTGTTAGTTTTTCTGTAAATGTAAGTGTTTCGAAATGTTTAAATGATTTAACGAAAGGAATAATAATATTCCAATTTGTATTATTTTCAGAAGGAGGGAAAACTACCTCTTTGAAACAATTTGCATCAACAAATGCCTCTAAAACATCTCCAAGATATCTATCAGAGCAATGAACCTTGTTTAAATCCAAAATTGGCGAATTTTGTCTGATTGCAGTCTCAATCTCGTTGATTAGATATTGCGGCGCTGATATTCCACGCTTGAACAGTGAGTATTTGAACTTGTAGAGGTTCCAAAGCGGTGTAGGACTTTGTGGTTTGATTCTGTCTGAATCAAGCCTACATTTTCCTCCTAAACGCATACAGCAAGTATGCATCGTAAGGCACACGTGAATAGCGTTCTGAATTTCAAATTCGACGACAGTTTTGGAAGTTTTTGCTGTTATTCTTAAATCTGATGTTGATAGAACAAATAACTCATCCCAATAGAATCTCTCTGCTATTTGTAGGTCAGATTCGTGTGAGATTTTCTCCAAAATGATGAATTCATATTCAGTTGCCAATAAACAGGCTTTTATCGCCTTTCCATTGACAAGGTGAGTGATTTTCATGCAGCCAAGAACAAGCTCATTGCCAATTTTGGAAATCGGCTTCACTCTCGCTAAAACTTTTTCATTTTTATTCATCCTATGATTTGTCACGTTTTAGGAAATTACAAATAAAAATGTCATGTAAATATATTTATTGTCAAAATTATTCTATGATTTGTCATGTAAAATATTTATGTATAACATTGTATCTCCTAAATATATCCTTGATTTCATTATCTCCTTTGCCATAGGCTGTTCGTCCCCATTTATCTTTTATGTTCGTAATGATTCCATTTTGTTGTAATAGAAATTCAATTACTGGTTTATTGCGAATTGATGATGCATAATGTAGTGCAGTTTTAGCAGTATTATCAGTTTCATTGATATCAACAAACTGAAGACTGTATTTAATACATTCAACATTAGTACTACTATTAGAGCAGAAGCAGTGCAAAATGTTCTTCCCATCATTATCTCTTGCTGATACATTTGCGCCATACTTGACAAGCATTTTTACAAGATCAAAATTATTATTATCGGCAGCCCATAGAATTGGAGTCTTACCATATCTAGATTTTCTCTCAAGAAGTTTTTCTTGAGCAGCATATATAAATGGGACCTCGTCGTTTGATGAGCATGAATCTTTGAGAATATCGTAAAATTTATCAAAATCATTTAAATTTTCATTGTTTAATTCTTTCATTTCAATAATTTTTGGATGATTTATCATTGCATAGTCAGATGTTATGGATAACGGTAAGGATGTCGCAATGTAACCCACCCACCTGTTTTGCGATACCCCAGGGGGAAAAGTGGGTTACCAGTGGGTTACCTGTC
>MRSU01008059.1:0-12709 GCA_008369845.1 Trichomonas gallinae
TTGACGAAGTTTGTGGCTGGGGCAGCAACTATATCAATAGCTTCCATATGTACACTGGAAAAGTGTCAGAAATGAAATAACATGAACTCCCAAAAACGGCTCGTTTTTTGATATATTTATTAATCTGCCATTTATCAAGACTTTTATTTTTCGTATAAAAATCAAAAAATCATTTTTGTCACGTAAATCATCAAAAATAAACTCTGACAAAGTTGCGCAACATTGTTTAAGTGTTGACGTGTAAAATATAGCGCAAAATTTTGATCATCATCGGTTCTGGAACCTACGCCAAAGGAAATTGACACGTAAAAATCATTTTTGTCTAACAGCAATTTTAATAAGACACATCTCTTTCAATAATTTGCACTTTTAGTACTCATAGAAAGATTTAGTAATCTAATTTTTTGAAATATCATCAATCTTTATGAGTAATAAACTCTTCAATATTCGTCACTTTTTAAAATTTGCCAACGTAAATTTAATCTGCCAAATTTGACATTTTACATGAGTGCAAATGAACTGCCAACAATAAATCTTGATTATAAATACCTCGCAAAAGAGATCGATTCATTCATTAAATATGGCGATCTTTTAAGGCTATTTGAGCCAGAAGATGTCATCAAAGTCCTTCAGCTTACAGAAATCAATTACGAAAGATTTGTTATTATAGCTAAATATTTGCCCATGTATTATGATGAAAATATTATCATTAGGATTTTATCTGAGATGCAACATATATCATTTACAGATAATACTACTGTTGTAGAATTTTGGAAAATTGTCCATGAAATTTTAAACATTCCAGTTATAAATCAAATATCCTCACATATTGAACTGCCGAAACCAACAAAATTGTCATTATCAAGCGATGTTAGTTACGAATTTTATAATTCAATAACTTTTGGAGGAGTGTCAGATGCACTTCTAAAGTGTAAATTGATTGAATATGATGTTCTGAGATTAATATACACAAACACTTTTAAAATGACATTGATAAAAGACCTAAAGATTAATGCAATATTATTCATACTTAGCCATAATTTATTGCGATATGGTTTTAAATTCTTTTCTGATGTTGTTAAAAATAATCATATTGAAGTCAATATTAATGAAATAATAGGGCCCCTGATTATTACAGGAAATCTTGAAGGCTTGAAGCTAGTTCTTGAAAATGGCTTTTCAATACCTGATAATTCAGTTCAATTAGTTTGTACTTATGGTCATATTCACTTATTGAAATATTTCTTTTACAAATTTCCAAATCTCATAAATCAAAAGACAAATTTGGTTGAAATAGCAATTAGATATAAACATTATCATTTAGTCGATTTCATTATTAGTTTCGACCCTTCAATGAATGTTAATGAGCAAAATTTCACACCATTAAAAATGACTGAATCAACAAAAACTATGATATTAAATGATACAATGAGTTGGTTTGCCGCTGTTATATACAATGACACAGACTATTTGAAAACTTTACTAATTCAAAACAAATCTATAATAACTTTTGGTAAATTTATTGAAGTTTGCATTAAATCTCAAAACTATGTTTTTTTGGAATATATATTGCAAAAAGATTTTACACAAATTGTTTTGACTCAGAAGAAAAAAGAAAAAATTCTCATTCGCGCTTTAAGACATGGATGCATAGAAATCATAGAGCTGACTTTTCGTTATTTATTTTATCCAGATATTTATGATTATTATCATGTTCTTAACAAAATTCTAGATTGTAATGAACCTCCAATTCTCAAAGCATTATGGAAGAAAGTAAATTTCACATATTTTGATCTTATTATATTCATGAACATTAATATGGATAGATATTTGCCGAAATATCAAGATATCTATGATTTTTTGATCAACGAGTTAAAAAGGATAAATACCAAACTCCAAGATTTACCACAACTAGAACTCAGTCTAAGGCTCAAATTTACACCTGTTGGATGTCTTGAAGAGTTTAAATACGAACAACCAAAACTTGGTACAATTATCTCAAGTATAGATTCATTCGAACTTTTGTTGAGATGCGTTTCTGGTATAAGATTATTAGATCGAGATTTTATGACAAATATCCATGTTGTAACCCAAAATGATCTTGATCCTTTATCTCTTTCATGCAGATGTGGCTATCTCACAAACATCGAAATTCTCATCAATCATTTTAAGTTCGATATCAACAAACCAAATTGTCATGGTATTTGTCCGATTCATATTGCATGCAAATACGGACATTATCACGTTGTTCAATATCTTTTTGATAAAGGCTGCGATCTTTCTGTATGCAACTCAGCTGGTCATAATGCTATGGACTATGCAATTGTAGGAGGATATCCAAAAATCATCCAGTTTCTTCTTGGTAAAGGTATCAAAATTAGATTAGATTTTTGCATCAAATATGGACATTACCAATCTTTTAAATATCTGATTGAAAATCGTAAGATAATCAAAAACAATGAAATATTACTCAAAATTAAACTTTATGGGCAAGAAAATGTTTTTAGATTATTAAATTTCATTTCTTAATCCTTATTAGTTTGTTTGAAATAAAATCTATCATCATGATAGCTTGAAATTTTAGAAATACTCCATCATAAATATGAATGATGATATTTTTAATTTGCAAATAACTCTATTTGGATTTTTTGACAAATAATTTATTTTTCTGACAAATAAATATATTTTGACAAATCATTTATTTTTCTGACAAATAAATATTTTTTGACAAATAACTTCTTTTTTTGCCAGATTTTTTATTATTCTATGTTTGTAAATTGTCAAAAAACATCATATTTTATGACCAATTCGCCCAGATATTGGTCAATCGATGATTTTGATGTGGGCGATGTCATAGGTGAGGGACGGTTTGGGAAAGTATTTGTTGCAAGAGAAAAAAAATCTCATTTTATTTGTGTTTTAAAAATTATTCGAAAATCGCTACTTAAAAAGCACAATCTTGAGAATCAAATGATCTCAGAAATCGAATTGCACGCAAGTTTCAATCATCCTAACATTTTACGACTTTTTGGATATTTTTTTGATGATGAAAGAATTATGATGATCTTGGAATACGCCCCCAAAGGAACATTATCAGAACTGCTCAAAAAATCAACAAGATTCGATGATCAGACAGCTGCAAAATATTTTCAACAAATAGTTTCATCAGTAAATCATATACACGAAAAAGACGTGATTCACAGGGACTTAAAACCATCAAATATTATGATTGCGCTTGATAATACTTTGCTTCTCGGTGATTTTGGATTTGCAATCAAAGGATTGGCTCCAGCTGGGGAAACTGTAGGCACATTAGATTATATAGCGCCTGAAATACTCAATGGACAAGTGTATGGACGCCCTGCTGACATTTGGTCGCTTGGTTCAATTTTATTCGAACTTTTAACAGGAAAGTGTCCGTTTGAGAGCGAAAATCCAAAAGACACAGTAACGAAAATAGAAAATGCTGAGTATGAATTTCCAGAATTCATGTCTCCTTTATCAAAGAAATTAATTTCGCGAATCTTGCAAGTAGATCCCTTAAAGAGACCTACGGCAGCTGAAATACTAGATGATCCTTGGATTACCATCAATAATTGAGGAATATCATTTTTATTTATTTTATATTAGATATAATAGATTTTGTTATTAATAAATATTAAATTTGTTTGTTTGTTGTTATAAAAGTATATCCAATATTTCCATATTCGATTAATTTTAGAACAAAATTTAAAATCAAATGAAATTAACAAATATTACATTATATAGCTATATCATTAACATTTATTCGGTTATAGGTATTTCATAATTTGTATTACAATAACGATATTCGATTAAATTAAATTTTGATTTATAATATTTGAATTATTGATGAAAAAGGACTTGAAAATGCTCATAAAAGTTCTATTATAAATTGATATCACTTTTATAGGTTATTAAAACGAAATAATTTATCAAAAAATAAAAAAATGGGATTGATAATCAAAAACTAGTTTAAACGACATAATTTCTGAATGTGAATTTAAATATATAGTTAAAAAGGCTAAAAACAAAATGTGCACGTTTAAAAATGGACAATGAGTTGCTGAAACTCGTTGAATTATCCGATAAACTTAATCTTTCTCGATATTCCAAAACTTGTATCACTGACGCAAGGAAAAATATTGATCCAAAACAATCAAAAAACTATGATTTACAAATTCGCGAAAGAGATTTACTGATTAAATCGCTTAGATCTTCTCACAAATGTAAAATGAGCAAATTAAATCTTCCAAATGATATGAAGGAAACAATAGAACAGCTAAAATCTCAATATGAAGCAATGATGAAAAATCAAACGAAGGTTTATTTGAAAGAGAAGCATGAAACAGAAAAATATTACATGGATGAGATAAATAGATTAAGATCATTGATAGAAGTTCATCGAGAAGACTTAGCATTCGATAAATTACCAAATCTCACAATTGAGCAGTTCAATGAGCTAAACACTGCACCACAAAGTAATGTAACTCTTGTACAATTTTTAGCAATGCAGTTATATGAACTCAAACACACAGAATCACTGAAATACAAAAACATTTCTGATTTATACGCGGAATTGGTTCTATCTCACGATAAAATCAAAAAGGAGTTAGAAGTAACATCCCAAAAACTCAAGGCAGAAACAGAATTACGCAAAACTTTGGAAAATTCAATTACAAAATTAACAGTGCCAGTTGAGATTCCAAAAATACCAGAACCAGAGACTAATATCAGCGAAAAGTATGATAATGCCCAAAAAGAGCTGAAAGACATGACTTCTGCATATCAAGCTGCATTATCACGTGGAGACATGCTTTTAGAGCGTTTAAACGCTAACAACAGCCAAATGGAAGAAAATATACTTAAATACAAGAATGCACAGAAAGAAATCGCATCTTTAAAGTATCAATTGTCAATTGCAAATAGCGAAAACGCAGAGCAGCAAAAGATCATCGAAAAACGTGAGAATGAGCTACAAGAACTAAAGAGAAGACACAATGAGCTTCTAATGAAGACTTTAGAAAATACAAAATCATAATTTCAGTTTCATCAGCATTTATATACGAAAATAGTCATATGCACAAAAATTATGAATATTTTTGTGTATATTTTTGTTAGAAATGAAAATTTTAGAAAAAATATAATAAAATATTTGTTTGTATGTTAAAAAAAGTACAAAACAATTTTTTAATATTACCAAAATGGGCACCAGCCAATGAAGTGCCTGATGTACCTGCGCGGGTCACTTGCTGCTTTGATGAGCATCGAAACTTGCTCATTTGTGTGCATGAATTCTCCAACTTCGTCAGCATCGATGAAATCTGTTCCGGAAAGCTTAGTTGCGACTCTCGACAAAGTGTTGTGCTGTGTTCTTCCGCTGTTTCCTGCGAAGATCGGCTCATGTACGAAAATCTCAAGCTGAGAGATGAGTGGAGTCTGCTGCTGCCTCATGACGTACAAAATGTCTTCGCACGACCTCTTGAACAAGCCTTCAACTGTTCCACCATCCAGTGCCGCGATTATCATCCTCGTGAGTCTGAATGGAACCAATTCAGGGAACAAAGGCCTTTGACGTGTGACTTCAAATGAGTCGCCAAAGTCGATGTGGATAACTCTGCCTGTATGTCTTTGTATCATGATGTTAGACGGGTGTCTGTCGCCGAGACCGATGACGTAACCTGCCATTGACATCAAAGCAGTTGACACAGTGAACTGGTAGCCTCTTTCTACCCATGCTGATGGTGTAGGAGACTTGAGCCATAATGTTTCTCTGAGCTCGCCATCTGACGCTCCTTTGCAGACAGCGTTGTAGACTTCTACTTTCTGAAGAGCATTAAGCGAGTTGAAATTCATAGCAACAGAGTTGATGATGTCGTTTTCGAGGCTGCCTGGGATGTCCCTCATCTGCCTGTAGTCTGAGATCAGCTGCTGCATCGTGTCTGCACCGGTGACCCATGAAATCAGGCCTGCGTTTGGAGCAAATGGTACTACAGCATACATGGCAATGGACATTCCTTGCTTTGAAGTAACTCTGTTTGATTTCAGGAGGCTGTTGATAAGATTGAAGAACTGCATGATTCTCTGATCGAGCCTTAAATCTTCGTTGCCCTTCAGCAAGAACTTCCACATCTTTCCTGTTGTGTCTGTCATCTCAACAGTTCTTGGGTGCTGCTGCGTCGCGAAAACTGTCAAAGTTTCGCCGATGCTGTGTAATCTTGGAGCTGTGTTGTCGACAGAATATGTTCCCGGGACACTTATCGAGTATCCTCTCATGTTGGCAAGCTCCGGAGAGTTCTTGGAGAGCTGTATAGCTTCAGTGTGCTTCATTTGCTCATCGAGCTTTGTGAAGATCGACCTATAACCGTCCCACATTGTTTTAGACACAGAAACATCGCCAGCTTTGTATCTGTCGAATGCTCCTCTGACTCTCTGCAGTTGTACAGTGAATGCTCTTGCGAATATTCTGTCTTGCTCGCATTGTGGATGTGATAGATTCTCGTATTCGCGTTCGATGAGTTTGACGACATTCGCGTTGTCTCCTGCTTTGTGGAATTTAATAGCACCATCCAAAGCAGTCAGCCAGTGCTCGACTGCACTGATTGCGCATCTCTGCATGCCTCTGATGAACATCATCAAGTCCTTGTATTGGACTTGGTGCTTGATTCCGAGCTTGTCTAACAAATCATGAGCTGTCGGAGCTTTCGATGGATCATCGAGCAAACTTAAAACAGATAATGGATAAACAACAGGCTCGAAATGTTCGTCAGCGAAGTTGCAGATGATTTCTTTCACCAAGCCTCTGACGTTTTCATCTTTGTGCGCGATGTGGACGACGATTTGCGGGACAATCAAGTGGACTGTTCCTGGTGGAAGAGAGACTAATTCGTTCTTGACATCTTCAGGAAGAATTATGTCTTCGCCGTATCTGACTAAAATGGAGAATAGCTGGCAGAGGAACTCTAAGCTTTCTGAAGGTCTAAGTTGTGTTGCTTTCAAGAAGGCTGTGATTGCATCTGTTGCGTATAACTGTCTTTCATCTGGCTTGTGAGATAAAGCACGGGAAGATGCATAAGCCCAGCCACTCCACGCCCTATAATCGGAGGAGAAAAGATTCAATGAGCGCTTGAATGTTTTGATTATATCTGTCAGAGAATCTATAGATGCTGTCTGCGCTTTATATTGCTGATACTCCCATGTAGCTTGAAGTCTGAGTGCTCTGGCTTTAAATGCTGGAGAAACACCAACTTTTTGGATCTGCTCTTTGACGGTTGCGAAATTCGCTGGAAGTTCAACATTTTGGTATCCTTCGATCAATTCGTTTAATCCTTTGATCAAGTTGATTGACTCTGTTTTCTCTCCACGCGCCCACATGATCTTGAGCATCGCAATAGCAACGTTTTGATGAGAAATTGTTGGGAACAATCTGCAGAAATAGGCATCAATTAATCTCCACTTTCTTTCTTTTCTCAAGACAGAAATCAGTTTCAAACAAGCGTCCATGTGCTCGTTTGGAGTGATTAACATGCCTCTAACTTCGATTAATTTTGTCCAGCTGTCAGAATCATTTGAGAACGAGTGCAATCTTTGCTGCCAGATTGATGGGACTCCTTGTACACCTTTCGTTCTGATCTCGATAACTTCACTGAGTTCTGTCAGATGCTGAGCGAAAACTAAGTTCTTCGAGGCTTGATTCGTATCAGCTCCCGAGTAAATTTCCCTGTTTTCCGTCAAGAATTCGAAGCATTTCTCGATGTGTTTCTGTGCAGCATCGTATTGGTTACTAGCAACTAAGTAAATAGCCTGGAATAACGCAGAGTTGTGGTTGAAATTAGTGAAATATTTCACGTATTGTGCAACTTTTTCGAAATTCTTTGAGTGATAAAATGCCCAAGCATACCAAATCGCGTTCTCTCTTTTCTGTGGCTCACTCATCTTCTGGAACAATTCCTCTTGATCTCTAATCTCATTCCACTGTTCTAAGTGTGCGTGGCATCGAAGAATATCTATCTCTGTTCCTCTTTTCTCGTAAATTTCAAGAGCTTTCTCCCATTCGCCGAGTTCTTCGTTCCATCTGCCTGCTTCACTTCCGATTACGTCACCTTTGACTGCCAATATACCTCTTGCCGAATCTCTGAAGCCCATTCTTGAAGACAGCTTGAGGAGCTCTTCGACTGTGTCTTTCTCTTGTGGATGGTTTCTGACGTATCTCTGCAGGAAGTACAAAGAAAGAGCGCTGGATTTAGAGACTTTAGCAATGACATTGTCTTCGATGTGGAATGGAAAACCACATTTATCGAGAATTTCGATCAAATCGAAAATGAGAGGCTCGACGCTATCGTAGCTTTGTATGATTGACTGCACAACACTCGAGAAAGCGTTTCTATCCACGACGGATGCATTCCTCCAGCAAGAAAGGAAAGCGATCGGGAAAATTTCTCTCCTAAACGATTCGCTTGTATTGATGATGTTTGAGCAGCACTGGATGGAAACAGAAGGAGAATGAGAGACTAAATGAATTGTTAAGTCTTCCATCCATTTACGAGTGTTGTTGAAGAAAGGTGGCGGATATGTCTTGAAGACATCATGATTCGAGACTTTCGCAGAACACATTATTTTCGTCAAATGATCAATAGACAAAACAGGCTTTCTGTTTTTGATCCAATCGACGTTGAACTGTGATGTTCCTTCATTTACAAGTTCGATTGCTTCTTTGAGATGAGGTAATTGTAAGCCGCAGAAAGAAACTGATTGTTCTACAACACTTGTATCCAATGCACCGAATAAAACCAGATTTAATAATAATTCTTGTAGTTCTTTGCTGAAATCGATACTATAGAGAGATATGCAGATCTGCGCGATTCTCGATGTGTAAGCTTCGATGTTCTTCTGTTGTACGAGCATGCTTATATGGTTCAAAATTATCTCAGTTCGCTTCGACTTTGGCGTCAAGTTTATCATTTGCTGAGCTTTGTCGAGGAAAAGATCAACGCTTGTGTTTTGGTATATAATAGTAAAGCAGATAAATTTGAGCAAAATTTTGATGAAATCTTTGTCATCTGAAGACATCAGTTGCAAAGCAAGTGGATATAGTGAAATGCTGGCATTCGTGAAATCGCTCTTCATTTCATATGATAAAGTAACACAGCATCTTAAGCATGCCATGTGAGAAAGATGCGATTTTAAGATCGGCAGCAGTTTATCTAAAGGTTTAGCCATTACAGAGTGGCAGTTCATGATAATAACTTCCAGTTGACCGAATAAAAGCGTCAATTGATGCTCGTGATCAGTAGAAATTGCTTTGATGAATGCATCGATGACAATTGGTACATATTTGAGTGCGTAGCGAGTTTCTCTCGCTAATATTGTAGTGACTGCCTCGAATATTTGCGGTGTTGGACTCTTTAAGAAAGGAGTGAGAGCATCCATGACATATTGTGTGAAGAAAGAAGGCTGCCTGAAGCTCGTCAAATGATCGACAGCGTTTTCGTTCGTCATCTGATGCTTAAGACCGTTAACTGCACCAATGAGTGAAATAGTTTTGAGAATAAGGACTGATACATTCTTAGAGCAGTCACCTGACAACAATCTCAAGAGATTCGTGACTAAATCCGGAAATAGCGACAAGAATTTCAGCTTAGGATCAAATGAAATAACGAATTCGTGTAATGATTTCAAAGCAGCGATATATACATTATCAGAGTGTCTTTCTCCAAAAACTATTTCGTAGACAGGGATTATCTGGAATATGTAAGGCTGTAGCTGAGGAGCAAGAACGCCAAGTGTCTCGAATAAATGAGCAGCGCGGGCTTCTATCCACCTCTCGTTCTCGATGTAGTAAATAATGGTGCGGTTTTTAACATCTTTGTCATCAACGAAATTGACGAAATCTTTGTGCATTACTTCTCTCAAGTCCATGACTTTTGTGTTGGAAAGCTTTATCTGAGCCATGACGTTCGACTGTTTCCTGCTGCGGATACGTGTAGGAATGCTGTCAGGGAACTCAGCGCCGTTCAAAAGAAAGTGGACGCAAACCCAGCCTATCAAAGGAATCGACGGCAAATTGTAAGGAGTGAAATATTTCGCAATTGCTGGCAAAAGTGAACTTGCCTTTGCGCTCCTCTTAGTATTCTGCACGTAGCAGACATTCGATATGATGAAAGAGTTGAGAAAATCGATGATTGTTGGGATAATCATGAATGGCATTGTATCTGCCATCGCTGCAACTCTTTCTACAGCTGCAGCGCGAACTTTGTAGGAGGGATCTGAAAGGAGCTGCGTGATCTGTGGGAAGTTGTCTGATTTAGAGAGTTCGTTTAAAGCTGCGAGTCTGACTTCTTTAGATTTATCATAAATTGCGAGATGCAATAATAACTCATTAGATTCATGAAGTTTGAATAGAGGAAGTGTCTTGGCCATAGCAATACGTACGTTTTGGTCCTCAGAATAAGCGAAATGACTTGTCATTTCAAATACAACATCAAGTTCATCGAAAATTTGGCTAGCAAACTGCGAAACCATCTCAATACAGATCAGAGAATCATTTGGCTTCTTTGTTTGCAAGAAAACTGCAAATTGTTCTGTAAGTGTTGATTTAAGGACTGGAATGTGGGGTTGTTGTAAAGCAAGACATGAGAGATATCCATGGCATATGGTAGCGTTTTGGAATAAAGAAACTGAAACTAAATAATTTGGATATTTCTTCAAAAGAGATTGTAAAACATCAAATGCGGGCTCATAAATTGGTGATAAATGTGGATCAGTGACAATGAGTGTTACAGAATCAACAACCGAAGAAATTAAACTTTGATCCATATTTAATCGAGATATAAACCTTGAAATATCAGATAAGAAAATAGTTTCTTCTGGAAATCGGTTAATAGCCATTCTTAAAAGCATAATTGTTTTCTTTGTTAATTGCAATGAAAAATTAGCAGGATTTTCTGCAATTTCGATCAAAAAGTCAAAGCATTCCTTTGATAATTCCAAATCAGCCGTTGGAACAATTAAATGTAAGAAATCAATCAGAGTTGGAATAATAACAACAGAAGGAGAAACATGTAGCAGCGTCCTGAGGCTGAGAACTGGGCCAATAAGCGGGCCAGTGCGTTTTGAAAGATAGTTACAACAATTTTTGAAGTGAAATTCGGCGAATGGATCTGAAGAGTGATGTGGCATGTTTTGTAAGTGAATTTCTGCAACTGCAATTGCTGCGTGTCTCAAATCACTGTCGAGTGAGCAAACAGAATCCCATATTTCCGGGAAAAAAAACTTCGCTGTTACGCTAAATACGTCTTTCGGCAGTGTTTTACCCACTTCTTGCAGTATATATAGTGAGTTAAATATAAGTTTTTCCTTGTTTGATGATTCGAGCCAGCTTTTAGCTGATTCTACGATTTGTCGGAGAAAACTTTTATTTTCGATATTTTCTTCAGCAACCCATGCAATAGATTGCACGGCAGCGCAGCAAACACATTTCTCATGCGATGATGCAAGTTGTTGCAAAGAAGGGAAGTATTTTGCGAAAGTATCATATTTTCGTTTGAAATATGTGAGAACTGAGAGCGCGATTAATGCAGTAAGTTGTTTTGATATCGACGGAGAGTTGATGCATGATTGTATTGAGTTTTCCCAATTTGCGAAAATCGTATTTAATTCGACATCTGTATATCCGATGAGATCTGAGCCTAAAACCGAGCAGTATCGCTCTCTTCGATATTTCCAAACAATGAAGTCCGGCGGTTGCTCCTCCTGAAATAAAGAGAGGAGCTGATTAAACGTGAAGGACTTCATCATCATTTTTTTTTATATTTTCCGGAAAGTGAAATTCGAGGAGAAATCTATTATTTATATTATACGTAGAATTTGCACTCCAACAAACAAGAAATCTCTATTTTCATTTAAATGTCAAACACAAATATTCATCTTTTCATCATTTTATACAGCTTAGTTCCAATCCAATAAATAACTGCAGCATTGAGTGAAGTTTTAAAGAATATTCACGAACCTCGAAAGTTGCTCATTGACGACTTCAGATGGAACTGTGCCACCCGATGTAGCTGCGCCACAGAGGGTGTCACAGTAATGTTTACTATTCAAAATCAGTAATTATCAATATCACTTTTGACATCTTATTCTTTATGTGTCAATTTCAAAATTTACTAGACATTTCATTTTTTATTATCGTTTTCATGACTATTTTTCATATATTATTGAGATTTTCAATGATAAAATTATCATTTGTTGATCGAAAAACAATCATATCAGACTTAGAGTAAGCTTAAATGCATATATGTATATCAGTAGTATAATAGTTAAGTTAAAATCTCAAAGGTTGATTTAAGGAAATATTTTGATATTAATATATTTGAATTTCGGAGTGCGAACGTAGTATTGGAGCAAATTTATTGACTTTGGATTTCAAATAACTATAGAATGGAACTTTAGTTTTCTAATTATCTAGTGAAGCAACTACAATTTACTGGCCAAGACCGCCGATGATGACGTTGTTGATCGGATATGCGACAACCTTGAAGATGAAGCCAACAGAGCCAAGAATCAAGAAACCAACGGCGGAAGCAGACGCCGAATCCTTAAGTGTCTTAGCACTCGGAAGAGAGCAGCGCTTCAGGACCTTAACGCATGACTTGACGAAGTTTGTGGCTGGGGCAGCAACTATATCAATAGCTTC
>MRSU01008064.1:0-53922 GCA_008369845.1 Trichomonas gallinae
TTTTCACAAATATCTATTTCATCAATGAATTGTTGTATACAACTATTAGATGTTATAGCTATTGAAGAAAGCTCTCTTGTCTTTTATCATCAAAAATCGAATGAATACACATGATTAGTTAAATAACACATATAAATATATTGTCTTGATGGTAATGAAATATACAATAGATTCAAAATTAATATTTCAATCTCATTTCAAATATCATTTATTGTTGCTAGTTCTACAAATATATTGTTATATTCATGAATATCAATTGATTTCTTCTACCAATAGCTCCAAAATTTTGTGTAATTAAATTGTCACATATAATTTTGCCACAGCTATTTTAAAATTTTGATCTGACACAACGAATACATCCAATGTTATATATTAACTATGCCAATGAAATAGATTGATCATTGAATAAGATCCCAGGGATCCGCTTTAAAATTTTTACAAAAAAGGTTCTCCCCCTAAAATTAATATCCGATTTTTTTGTCAATTTTATTAATGTTTTCATCAAAGAACGAATCTAGATACAAGCGCGAAAAAACATTCGAAGAAAGACAAGCAGAGTCAGCAAATATCATCCGCAAATATAAAAGCCATGTCCCAGTTATTGTAGACAAAGATCCAAAATGCACATTACCAGATATCGAAAGACAAAAGTTCCTTGTCCCATCGGAGCTCTCCATTGGTCAGTTTGTTTATGTCGTCCGTAAGAGGATTAACCTGCAGTCAGCTTCTGCGATTTTCCTTTTCGTAAATAAGAAACTTCCTCCTCCAAACTCAACAATGGGTGTTCTTTATGAAGAAAACCGCGATGAAGATGGCTTTATGTATTGCTTATACAGTTCTGATAACTCTTTTGGCTCACAATAAACACTTTTGTTTTATCTGAACTTTCCTTAACTACAAGTCATATTTTAACACACAGTATAATCATCAAAATTATTCTGTTGCATTGCCATAGTTTTACCAATGATTGATCGAATTGGAAATAATGAAAAAACTTTCCTGGAACGATTTTGACTAGCAAAAATTATAGTATTATAAAAGAGTATTACAGATTTGTTGCTGCAGAATTATTTTAGTTAACGAGGGGCCGTTATAATACAAAAGGGGCTTTACAAAATCTTGTAAAATGCATGGATATATGCCAGCCACTGGCATCAAAAGGAAACCAGAATTGAAACAAGGTCTTCCTTTTGCTTTGAAAGATATCCAATATGAAGAAGATGAAGAGTTCTTACAAGATGTCAATTATGATTTATTAAGTAGAAATCGCCAATATACACAATATGCAACACCAGAAGCATCAGAATCAACTAGTGCAACAGATAATCATAGATATGAGATACCAATAGCAGAAAAACAGTCACCAATTTCAAAAATTCGACTAAAAAACAAGCATTCCGACAAAAAACGATACAAAAATGAAAGAAATGGGTATATTATGTCGTCTGACGATTGTGAATATGACGAATCTAAAGATACCGATTATTCATATTCCAAGACCAAAAATAACAATGATTCATCGAGTGAAATGGATTACTCTTCGACAGAGACCAAAAATAAGGCTTCTGGTCACTCAGGTAATAATGGTAATGACGACGGTTATTCTTACACTAAACGAAAATCAAAAGATAGAAAATATTCTGACACACAAAAAGAACACACATCTGATATGAATAACGCCCAGAATGACCAAGTAAACCAAAATGAAGCAGAAAATATTCAATCTCGAGATATTCAAGAAATTGAACCAAAAGAACTGACAATCGACATGATTCATCCACATCAAACATATGATATACCTATGAGTGACCAAGATGAATTCAACGTAAAAACACTTGATGAATATACTTTAATCGATTTGATGCTCGATTGCAATTTTAGCATGTTCCAGCATATTCTCAATGACATAGATAACAGCCGTTATGAGTTTTTAGCTAAAGCATCACTTGATGCAGCAATTCTTTCAAACAAAACATATAGTTTCTTCGCTAGAATGGTTGAAATCGAAGTAGAAACACTCACAATGGAAAATAAGAGCACAATATTTAAAGGAAATGCAGTTCCAGCCTTAGTTATTGGTGCATGGCCAAAAATTGTTGCAAGAAAGTGGCTGACAACAGTTTTAAGACCAGCTTTCGACTTTATTATAGCTTTCATCAGCCAAGGAGATGGTTTCGTCGTAAATCCAGCTAAACTTCCTCCAGGGCAAAATCTTGAACACAACAAACAAAACTTTAGAGTCATTCTTACTAAATGCGTCCAATCGATTCTCGATGGCCAAGTTTCGTTGCCCGAAACGTTAGTTTACGCAGCTCAAATTATCGTTGAAAAAGTATGTAAAAAATTAGGAGAATGCTCTTATAGTATACTTTCCAGCTTCATTTTCGTTAAATTCATCATCCCAGCATTCTCAGCGACACAATTAGTAGGTTATCCACCTATAACCCCCGGCCCACTGAAAGACGCACTCATTCAAACAGCAGCGATTATTGTCGCATCAGTTTTAAAGGGCAATCTTGACGACAAAGGTCCATATTTCGAGCCATACAACGATTTCGCTAAATGGACATACGACAGCATCAACCAAATGTACAGAGAAATTGTAACTAAAGATGTTCTAGGCAGACCTCCTAACGTCAAAGTGGACGAACTTAAGACAATCGTTGCAATTCACACAGAAGCATGGCCTATTATAAACAAACTCGAGCAAGAAGTCAAACAAATGATAGATGCTACGGAGTCAGCGAATGGACAGTTGTTCATCGCAATGCTTCGTGCAATGGGACCTCCACCATATTCTGGAAAAATTCTCCAAGTTGGCGATCTTAAAGTTAACATTACAACTCCGAAAGTCCCATCAATGTCTGAAGGCAGCGCTCCGATATTCGATGATGACGAGTTTGGTAATCCAGAATTTGATGACTCTGATGATGTGTTTGGTCCTCCAGAAGCTGGATATCATAGAAAGGCTCTCAGCTATTCTAGATCAACGCCTCTCTATAAGGATTCTTTCGACCAAGATTCAACAGATTCTTCTTCGTCATCGTCGCCGCAGCCATTAACACGCAAGCGTTCGTGGAGCATATTCAGGAGAAACAAGAGCGACAAAGATGACGAAAAGCCAAAAGAAGTCAAGGAAGAGAAGGCTGCTGCCAGCACTGTCACGCCTAGGATTGAAGGCAGACCTCCCAGACCAGATGGCAAATCACCAAAGTTCGCCACCCCATCAAAAGAGGTCGAAAAGCCAGCCATCAAAACAGATGAAGTCAATACGCCAGTTGTTGTTAGTGTCGCACAGCCAGTTGATGCTTTTCCAGAAACTCATGCCAAAGAGGATGAAAATGCCTTCAAGGTTGATGCGAAAGCTCTCCACGAGGAGTCATTAACACCAGGATTCGGAGTTAATCCTCCAGCTGTTGTTGAAAGAGAAATTTTGCAGCCTGAAAATGAATTTGAAATCAGTGCAGAAAAGCCATCTCTCGATGTAATGGCTGAAGCTAATACCAACTTACCAAAGGGAGAAATGTTAGTTCCAACTATCGAAGTTCAACCTGACGTTGAGGAAATCAACATTTCTAAGCGAGAGGTTTCTGCTCCAGAGATAAGTGTTGCAGCAGATGTCGAGAAGCCATCTTTAGATACACCAGTTGTTTCAGTGCCACATGGCGAAGAAAACTTAACATCGGAAATTACGACACCGAAGTTAATTGGAGATTTATTAGAACCAAAGGTCGACACATCAAAGCCAGAACTCAACACGGATGAGTTCGACATCAAAGCTCCACACGTTGAGGCTAACTATAAGGCTAATGTTGAAGAGCCACAAGTTGATGCTGATATTAAGGCTGAAATCCCATCCCATGGTTTCGGAATCAAAACACAAAGCGTCACTGTTCCACACAATGAATCCGAGTTCGAAGTTAAGCTGCCTATTCATGGTGTTAGTGTTCCGAATGTTTCATCCTCACACAACGAAAACTTCAATGTGAAAGTCGAGTCACCAAGGACAGAATTTTCGACACCAAACATGGAATATACAGCACCAAAGATGGAGTTTTCTGCTCCACAAGCAGAGGTTTCATCATCAAAGATTGAATTCTCAACACCAAAGACAGAATACACAGCACCAAAATCAGAGTTTTCTGTTCCATCAGCAGAAATTTCTTCACCGAAGACAGAATTCACAGAACCAAAGTCAGAATTTTCAACTCCAAGTGCAGGAATTTCAGCACCGAAGACAGAATTCTCGACACCAAACATCGAATATTCAGCTCCAAAAACTGAATTCTGTGTACCATCAGCAGAATACACAGCTCCGAAGGCAGGATTTTCTGTTCCATCAGCAGAATATTCAGCACCGAAATCAGAGTTTTCAACTCCAAGTGCAGATATTTTGGCACCAAAGACAGAATTTTCTTCACCAAACTCGGAATACACATATCCAAAGATAGAATTTTCAACTCCAAAACCAGAGGTTTCAACACCAAAATCAGATCTTTCAGCTCTAAATACCGAATATATTGCACCGAAAGCAGAGTTTTCGGTTCCACAAGCAGAATATTCAGCTCCTAAATCAGAGTTTTCAACACCAAGCGCGGAATATTCAGCACCAAAGACAGAATTCTCAGCACCAAACTTGGAATACACAGCTCCAAAATCGGAGTTCTCAGTACCAAAGGTTGAGCATCCTCAACTTCAGACAGAGTTCTCCACACCAAAGATAGAAATGGCAGAACTAAAATCAGAGTTTTCAGCTCCGAAAGCAGAGTTTTCTCCACCAAAGACAGTTCCAAACGTCGAAATCAGCATTTCAACACCTGGAATTGCTATTGGAGAGTGCGCCGAATTGCATCCAACAACATCTATTGGCAGTGAATTCAATGTTAAATCACCAAATATCGTTTCACATGCAGCAGAAATCTCTGCTCCAGAACTCAGCACAAATCTTACTCATGATAATGCTATCGACGCAAATATCGAGCATCCACAGATCGAATTCAATGCTCCTAAACCAGAAATCTCTTCTCCAGTACATGATTCAGGCAGAATCATCACAGGACTTACTTCTGAGATTTCATCACAAGAAATCCAAATCGAAACTACAGAACTTTCAGCTCCACAAATCAAGGCTAACTCTCGCATTGACATTAATGAGCAAAATGCAGACTTTAAAGCTCCTCATTCTGAAATATCAGTTCCAGGATTCGAAGCGAATATTCCACGCGGTAGAGCTGGATTCGAAATTGAAAGTCCACACCGCGACATCAAGACAGAAATGCCAGAAGTTTCAGTGCCAGGCTTTGGTGAACCACGTCTCGAAGTTGCTCCTAAGTCAGAAATCTCTATTCCAGAGTTCGAAGAGCCAAAGACTGATGTTTCAATTCCACAAATCGGATTGGACGCAAACATCAATGCTCCAAGTCTCTCAGCCCCACAACTCGATGATAATTATGCTGTTAACATTACAGAGCCAAAGGTTGAAGATCACAAAGCCGAATTTTCAGTCCCAGGATTCGATGCAAATGCTCCACATGGCGGAGAATCCATCTACATCAAAGCTGAAGCATTATCGACAAGATTCGAAGGGCCACGTCTTGACATTAATGCTCCTAAGGTAGAAATTTCATCACCAGAATTCGAGCTTAATGAAAGTATCGAAAGTCCAAAGGCTGACTTCTCCATGCCAACAGTTTCTGCATCAATCAAGGCACCAATGGATGAATTATCAACACCAGCCATTGATGTACCTCATGTCAATGCTATTGCTCCTAAATCAGAAATTTCCATGCCAGAAATCGAAGAGCTAAAGACTGACATTTCAGCACCAAGAATCGAAATTGATTCTCCAAATGTTTCAGCACAAATCAAAGCTCCAACTGGCGAGATTTCAGCACCAAGTTTTGAAGAGCCACATGTTGATGTTGTTGCTCCTAAGACAGAATTCAATCTTAATGAAAATATTGAAGGACCAAAGACTGACATTTCAGCACCAAGAATTGATGCATTTAACATTGGTATTGACACTCCAAGCGTTTCTGCACCACACGAGGATGCTCAATTCAAGCTTAACACTCTTCCACCTAAAATTGATTTCAATGCTCCAAAGACAGAAATGTCAGCACCTGATGTTAATATTGAAAACATTAAGACACCAAGTGTTGAAGTACCAACGCAAGAGATTGACATTGTTTCTCCACAAGATAAAATCGGCTTTGGTGCTGAGTGCACTAATCCAACCCTCAGCGTTCAAAAGCCTGAGATTTCTGTTCCAGAGATCGATATCAAATCTCCAAGTGTTTCTATTCCTCATGGCGAGGTTATGCCAACAGCAGTGCTTCCAGAATTATCCGCAAATGTTGAAGTGCCAAAGGTTGAAGCTCCAAAGACAGATGTTTTCATGCCAGGACTTGATGTTAAAGCTCCACATGGCGACTTTAGTGCTGACATTAAGCCACCACATAGCGAAGCTGTTGATCTTAATGCACCAAACACCGATATTACACTTCCTCATCCACATGGTGAAGCTGGATTTGGCGCTGATGTCGATGCACTTGTAACAGAAATATCTACACAGGAAATTCGCATTCCAGAGAAATCTATTGGTGGTGAAAACAATATGCCAGTAATCGATGTCAGTATGCCAAGCGTTTGTGCTCCACATAGAGAAGCTGGATTCGGCCTTGATGTTGATGTCAATGCTCCTAAGGGAGAAATATCAACATCACAATTTGAGAAACCATCATTCAATGCCATTGCTCCACTTCCTGAGCCTCCTTCAGAAATCGATATCAATGCTCCAAGTGTTTCTGTTACTCGCGACATCTTCGGACTTGATGATGAAACACCATCTATCAATGTTCCAGAGACTGAATTCCATCACGAAGAGAGAGCTGGATTCGGTATTGATACACCAGCAGCCCAATTTTCTCCACATGAAATTGGCATCAGCGAGCTTCCAAAGGCGGAATCACCAAAGGTAGATGTTTTCTTGCCAGAACTCGGCCTCATTGCTGCACAGCCATCATTAGATCTCAATGCGCTAAGTGTTACAGCTCCACCTGCTGAGTCTAACTTTGGACTCGATCTTAGTGCACCAAGTGTTGAGCTCAACACACCAAAGATCGAATCACCAAAGACAGATATTTTCTTGCCAGAACTTGGTCTCAACGCTCCAAGTGTTTCTGCTCCACCGGCCGAGTCTGGCTTTGGAATCGAGCTTACCACACCGAATGCTGAGCTCAATGCACCAGAAGTTTTCATACCAGAACTTGGTCTCAACTCTCCAAGTATTTCTGCTCCACCGGCTAATTCTACCATTGGAGCTGACCTTAATGCACCAAAGGGGGACGTTTTCATGCCAGAGCTTGGAATCATTGCACCAAAGGCAGAAGCATCAGCACCAGAAATTCCTGCATTCGATGATGTCAGCGTTGACACACCAAAACTTAATTTCAATGCATCAGAATTCAATGACGATGCCACTGGTCCAAGGGTCGAAATATCACAACCTGAAATTGGCTTCAATGCTCCAAAGGCACAAACTCCATCATCCGATGTCAGCGCACAAAACATTTCAGCTCCACACAGAGAAGCAGATTTCAATCTTAATCATGAAACTCATAAACTTGATATCTATGCTCCAAAGGTAGAAGTATCACAACCACTCTTTGGATTTAATAGCAACATCGAAAAACCAACAACAGAATTATCAGGATCAGAAACAGGTCTTGATGATAATGCTCCAAAGATTAATGCTACAGCACCATTTGTTGGCCTGCCCGAGCTCAGCGTTAAGGAAAACATCGAAGTGCCGAAGGATCAAGCTATTTTGCCAGAAATTGCTGTCATTCCTAATGCCGGCACTGTTCCTAAATCACCAAGTACTGATATTAATGCTGGATTCGGCGCAGATATTATCTCATCAGGATTGGGCTTCGACAACAGAATTGAAGAGCCAAGTATTGCTGCATCAATGCCAGAGATCAGCACAGGACTTAATGTCGAAGTACCAGTTGTTTCTACACCAGAATTAGGCATTGATGCTAATGCCGAAAAGCCAGAAATCAGCTTCAACACACCAGCTGTTTCATCATCACAAATCGATGCAAGTGTTTCTAAACCTGGCTTTGGATTCGAAGCTCCACATGGTGAATCCGAATTTAACCTTGATGTTGATATCAATGCTCCAAAGACAGATATTTCAACTCCTGGATTTGGAATCAATGGTCCAAATATAGTCGCTAGAGATATTGTTCATGATGAAGCTGATTTCGAAATGGCTGCTGAGAAACCATCAATCGATATCAATGCTCCATCAGATGATGGTGGGCTTGATGTCAATTCTCCTAAGATTGGCATCAAATCTCCAAAGTTACAGGCCGGTGGCGAATCCGACGAATCTTCATCATCAGATTCTTCCGAAAAGAAGAAGAAACGCAAATGGAATATTTTCAAGAGAAAGATGAAATCAAAACAAGACAAAGCTAAGGTCAAAGGTGATATTAACATTCCTACACCAGATGTCAACGTCGAAATTCCAAAGGCAGAGGTTTCAGCACCAGAAATCAGCGCAGTTTCTCATAAGGCTAAAGTTGATGCTGAAAATCCATCCTCTGACTTCAATGATCCAGAAATCAAATCACCAAGTGTCTCTACTCCTCATATTGAGAATTGCTTTGGCATCAATGTTAATGCACCGGAAAAGCCAAAGAATTCAGCACCTGATTTCGATGCCGATATCAAAGCTGACAAGCCTCATATCAATACCAGGTCTCCTGAAGCTGAATTCTCAACTCCTGTAGTTGATATCAATGCTCCAAATGTTTCAGCTCAAAAACCATATCTCGATTTCAATGCACCAAACATTTCAGCACCACACGCTGATGCTGCATTTGATGTGAATCCACCAAAGGCAGAGATTTCCACACCATCATTAGACATCAACGAAAGCATCGAGGTTCCAAAGCCAGAAATTACAATGGCATCTGTCAGCAAACCACATCTTGATTCTCCAGAAGCTAAAATGTCAGCTCCTGAAATTGAGATCAATACACCAAGTGTTTCACTTTCACAAGGTGAAGCTGGATTCAAGCATAACATTGACCATGTTTCTTCTCCAAAGGCGGAGATTTCAACACCAGGAATATCCACAAACTTCGAAACTCCAAAAGCAGAAAACTCGCCAATATTCGATGCTAATGCTGAGAGACCAAATCTTGATACACCAATGGCTGAGGTTTCAGTGCCAGGAATCGGAATCAATCCACCAAACGTTTCAGCTCCAAAGGTTGAAACTGGCCTTGATATTGATGTCAATGTTCCAAAGGTTGCAGTCAGAGTTCCAAAATCACGCGCTTCCGATGAAGAGTCATCATCCTCAATTTCTTCTGAAGATAAGGAGATGAAACGCAAATGGAACTTCTTCAATAGAAACGAGAAAGCCACAGAAAACAAAATCTCTTCACCAGGCATTTCAGGAAAAGTTGCTGCCAATGTTGAAGTTCCAAAGGTTGAAGCTAAGTCCTCAGAGGCAGAAATTTCGGCACCAGATATTGCAATGGGTCCTCCACATGGAACGGGAAACTTCGAGGTCAATGCCGAAAAACCAACAATCGATATCAATGCACCAAAGGCTGAAATTTCTACACCATCAATTGGTGGAGATATCAATGCTCCAAAGGCAGATATCACAGTACCATCAACTGGCGATGAGTTCGGTATTAGTAAACCACATCTCGATGTCAATGCTCCCAAGGCAGAAATCAAAGTCCCAAGCGTTTCATCTCCACACAGAGATGTTGATATCAAAGCTCCTAATGCCGAAATTTCAGCATCAGAAATCTCAAGTATCAATACTCCACAGTCCAATATTTCTACAGCTGGACTTGATGTCATTGCTGAGAAACCATCCCTCGATGTCAATGCTCCAAGTGTTTCATCTCCGCACTCTGAACCCAACATTGATATCAATGCTCCAAAGGCAGATGTTAGTGCTCCTAAGATTGAATCTCCAAAAATTGATGTCAAAGTTCCAAAGTCACGCGCTTCCAATGAGGAATCATCAGATTCTTCTGATGACAGGAAGAAGAAACACAAATGGGATTTCTTCAAGAGGAACAAGAAGGCCAAAGAACACAAAGCAGATCTAAATGTTTCATCACCAGAACTTTCCGGAAAGGCTGATCTCCACGTTGATGCTACAAGGGCAGAAATTTCAGCACCAGAGAAAGTCCCAAGTTCTCCGAAGACAGAAATTTCAACACCATCAATCGGTGGTGGGGTTGCCATGCCATCTGTTGATATCAAATCCCCTAAGGCAAATATCGAAGCGCCAAAGGCAGAAATCCAAGTCAACTCTTCGTCTCCCCACGACATTAATATCAATGCTCCAAAGGCAGATTTCACAGTACCATCAACTGGCGATGAGTTCAGTATTAGTAAACCACATCTCGATGTCAATGCTCCCAAGGCAGAAATCAAAGTCCCAAGTGTTTCATCTCCACGCAGAGCTTTTGTTATCAGTGCTCCCCAGGCTGTTGTATCAACACCAGAAATCGCAAAAATCAATGCTCCAAAGGTTGAATCTCCAAAGTCCAATATTTCTGCAGCTGATCTTGAAGCGGATATCAAGAAGTCATCTCTTGATGTCGATGCTCCAAAGTCCCGTGCTACCGACAATGAATCTGATGAAGAATCATCATCTTCTTCATCGGTGTCATCAGAGAAGAAGAAGAAGTGCGAATGGAATTTCTTCAAGAGAAACAAGAAGGCGAAAGAAGACAAAATCTCATCAGCAGACAAATCTGGAAATATTTCAACAAATGTCGAAGCGCCAAAGGCAGAATTTTCTACACCTTCAATTGGTGATGGAGTTGCGATGCCATATGTTGGCGAAGAAGTCAACATTGACATACCACATCATAAAGCAAACATCGAAGAGTCAAAGGCAGAAATCAAAGTCGATGATTCATCTCAACACGGCAAAGCAGATTCACCTATGCTTGATGCTAATATCAATGCCCCGAAAGCAGAAATTTCAACGCCATCAGTCAGTGGAAGCGTCAAAGCCAGAAGTGTTAAGGAGAGGAAAGTTCCAGCAATCGATATTAATCAAAACATTGGCGATGAATTTGAAGATAAACGAAAACTGCCAGCGAACTTCGAAGAGGCAATTTTCCAGCCAGAAGAAGTCTCGCAAACCGAATCAGACACAGAGTCGAAATCGATGGAGACCTACAACATCTATATTCAGCCAAAGACCTCAACAACAAAACCAGAAACACCAAAGACACCACCAAAAACCTCCGAATTCAACGAAGATCTTGAAATACCAAAGCCACAAGATGAGTTTATATTTGGTGCTGCACAGGATCAGGTTGAAAGCGAATTCGGCTCTCCTAAATTCCACGAAAATCCATCAATTTATCAGAGTCCAAGGAGATTCAGGCATAGCAGAGACTTCAGCCAGATGTCCGAAGATTTCGAAAGGACTGATCCATTCTCAAATGACAGCGAAGTTAAATCTAGAGCAATTCAGCAGAAATATGATGATCTGCAATTCAGCCCAGAAAAAGTTTCTGATGCAACAAATAACCAGCAAACTCCAAAGAAGTCTGAGAAGGTTATTGACATTTTCTACTCGCCAAGCTACACTCCATCAAGAGATGCACCAAAGATCGACGTTCATAGTCCGTCTGAACAAAAGATCGAGCGTGAGGAACCCAAAGACAAGAAGCACAATAAAGAGTCCAAAGACAAGAAGCACCAAAAGCATAAGAGCAAGAAAGACACATCAAACAATGATGAAACACCAAAGATCAAAGATGTTTCCAATGTTGACGAAACGCCAAAGGCTAAGGAATCATCGAATGTTGTTGATACTCCGAAGACTTCTGAACCGGAGAAGGAGAAGAAGCACCACCATCATCATAAGAAGCATCATGCATTGGATCCTGACTTCAAGATGGAATCACCCAAAGCACCAGTTAGCGCATTCAAGCCGAAGAAGAAGATCACACTCAACAGGAAGTATCTGTTCAACGACGAAGTTGACGATGAACCGCCTATTAAATCGAAAGGCAAAGAAACATCCAAGCCATCCACTCCAGTTGCTTCAGCCGAAAAGAAGACGACACAAAAAACAAAGAAGTTTTCTGAGTTGCCGAAGAAGACAACAGAAGAACCGAAGAAGATAGTAAAGGAAGTCAAGAAGGTTAAAGAAGAACCAAAGACAGAATCACAAATCACAAAGAAGGCGACAGAAGAGCCGAAGAAGGTTACAGTGGAAGCTAAGAAAGAAGAACCGCCAAGCAGTCCAGTGAAGAAGAGGAGCAAGTTCTTGATTTCAGATTCAAGTTCAGACGACGGCTGGAAGAAGAGTCATAAGAAGAGCAGCAAAATATCAGTATCATTCTCAGGATCAAATGATGACAGAAAGAAGAAGAATAAGAGTAAGTTCCTAGAATCAGATTCATCAGATGATGGAAAGAGAAAGAAGAAGAAGAGCATTTCAAGGTCAAAGAAAACAGGAAGCAAATACTTACAAGGAGATTCATCTGACGAATGAGCCTATACAATTGCGATATATATATGTTTGTTTGTAAATAATTTGTATTAGTATATTATTAACAATGAAAAATTATTTTTGTAATATCAATAATAAGCATGAATAACATACAAATTTTTTCATCATTAATTGAATTTTGAATTATATTTTGATATATTGATCATTCGATTTAAAATCAATACAGATTATATTTCGCATATTTTTCTTTATTATTTTTTGATTTTATTTATAGAGCATTTTAAATATAGTGCAACATACTAATTTAATTAGTTTATCATCATGATAACAGTTTTAATATCAATTAAATCAAAATTGTCTGTGAATTGTCCTTATATTTTTATTGGTATTGAAATATTATCATCAAAGAATCATTTTTGAAACGTAATTATATGAGAAAAAATGAAATATATAATATGGTGGGCTCATTTATTAAATAATATTTTTGATGTGCTAAGTAGTTTTTATTTTGATGCTGAAGACGAAAAACGAAAATTATCGAGATATATGCCAAGAAAACGACGAGGAATCATCTCAAGAGTTAGAATTCGACATTGATTGGCCTGGATTGAGCGAAGATATTGCGATTCAAGGATTGAATGAAGAAACATTAGAAAAACTAATGTATTTGTTCAATAAATACAATGAGTTTCGCATTGAATTCGATGATTCAATGATCAGAACCTTAATGGAGCTTGCTGAGGATTCGAATAATGAAATTGTTAATTTAGTTGCGGAAATTGCAGTACATGACAATAGAGTTATCAATTATTTGATAAGCCATGAACGAAAAATGCATGTTGATTACATTGGAATGCTAATTGGAAAATCAGGATATTTTCTTGATGAAAATTGCATTGATCTCATTGAATACGAGTTGAATTCCAACTCAATACTAGCCATTTGCACAACAATTATAGGCATGTCTATTGCTTTTATCAAATCAGGTTGCGAAAAAACTTGGGTTCAAGATCTTTTCTTCAAATACTTCGACATCATCAAAACGATCGAACTTGATGCAGTTGTTTCTTCAGTATTTGAATTATTACGATTTTTCGATAAGAATCTTTATTCGCCTGCAATAGAGCAGTACGTTTTCGAACATTTTGAAATGAATTCAATGACTATTTACGCCGGATCTTATATTGCTAGCAAATGTGAGCATTCATGGGAAAAAGTTGGAAATCAAATGTTGCTATTTCATTTGTATTGCAAAAACGATTCCTATTTAACAAAAGTTGGTAGTTTGTTAATTTACAAAACATTTATCAATAAGAATCTTAATCCTGATCAATATAAGATTATTATTGATCGAGCTCTTGACATGGCAAGTGATGAATACTACAGGAAAATTGCTCTGAAGCTATTAATTGAGATTGTAGCTCAAGATTGCGTTCCAAGAGAAAGTTATTTAAATTATATCGAATATTTCCATGAAATTGCTTCATCATCCGACGATACCGTAGCTGAATTGGCTGTTTTCTTGATCAAATTCATCCAAAATGAATCTGAGTAATAAGAGATGCTTACTTTTTTGAAAATCTAACATATTTTACATGTCAAAATATGCCTTGTAAACTAAATAAAATGTCATGTAAATCTATGATTTTAAATTTTTAAACGTACACTAAAAATGGAATCGATTTTTGAGCCAATATCTCAAATAATCGAACGATCTGATCCAAACTCGACAGAGATTATTAATGATGTTGTGACAAATTTCATAACTTCATTCACTTTTACCTCGAAATCATTGACTTTGTCGAATAACGATCCTGAATTTGTAAGATTAATTAGAAATTTAGCAAAATTAATGATTAGAACTCAAATAACAGAAGAAGATTGTCTCGCTGTGAAAATATTACGTTTCTTTATCAAATTATGCAAATTACCACATTTTTCGTCATTGATTAGACACGAAATTAACTTCGATTTACTCATAAATATCATTTTTCATGAAGAATCTTTACAAGTAGAGTCGTTATACATGGAATATTTCCATTTTCTTTCGTTATTAACAATAAATACAATTCCAATCATAGCAAACAGATCAACATTTGATATAATTTTCAGAACAGTTTTCGCCTGCTTACAAGTTAAGCAAACACAGTATTGGACATTAATTTTCATTAATAATATTGCGAGAAATTCAAGAGAGTTCATGAAATACTTAAGAATGAAACATGAATTCAATCCATTCAAGAGAATCATCAATGATTTATTAATTTGCGAAGATCGAAATTTAATTGGAGCTGCTTTTGCTGCAGCAACTGCTCTATCACCAATTACTGAAGATTTCCAGACAGCGTATACTGCAGCGCAGAAATTATGCGAAACAGATCAACCAAAAGAATTATATTTGTGCACATTGTCGCAAGCTATTTTAGCTATTGAAAAAGACAATGGTATCAATAGTGCTTTATACTGCACTCTATTTAACACCTTATCACGATCATATGGAATTGATTCAGCTGAAACTGCAAATTCAATGGCACAAATGAGCTCAAAGTACTGTGAACAACTTACAAAAGAAGAAATAAGAGATTTTGTCTTCAAATTAATTACAATTCAAGATGGATTTGTTTCATTAGCAAACTGTGGCTTATTATACAAATTAGTTGATGCTGTTCCAGAATACATCTCAAAACTTGCAGATCCATTTGAGCTATTCAACATAGCTTTGCAAAATTTTATGAGATCAGATTCTTCCATTACATCAACTGAAACGTATCAATCATGGCTTTATGTTATGAGACTGTTCTTAAATTCGCCAGGAATTAAGGACAAAATTGTTGTTGCATTATCTGATAATCAAAATTATATTTTTAATGAATTTGAACGCAGAATAACAACAGAAGATGCTGCACTGAGTGCTTCTTATTTCCATTTCCTTATGGAGGCATCGTTAATATTAACAGGATGGACACAGAGATTGAAACAAATAATAGTTAACTCAAAATTCGCTTCTTTATTATCTATTTCTCTGTTGACATCAAACAACAAGCGAGAAATATCCAGCGCGCTCTTAGCTGTTCAGCTGCTACTGACAGACTCTTCAACACAATATATTTTCTTCGAGCAAATTACAGATTCAATTTACAAAATGAATTCCAAGGCATATCTACCTGTTGAGAACATGGAAGATGCACTCAGAAAAGAGCAAAAGACAAGAGAAATAGAAATAACAGATTACACGCTGAAAAACATTAATTATGAAAAAACAATCGAAGAAATGAAGAAGAAATATTATATATCACAGAAAACGATATCAAAGCATGAAAATACAATACACGAACTATCAAGAATCAAAGAGATAAATGATGATAACTTGAAACATAAAGATGATGTGATTGCTGAGTTAAATAAGAAGAATGAAAAATTACTCGAACAAATCGAAATATCTAAAGAAAATAGCGTGAAACTTGCTAAGAAGATCCAATATTACAAGAAGAGACTGACAGTCATAGATGAATGTTTGAATGAAAATCAACTACTAAAGAGCCAAAATGAAATATTAAACAAGAAAGTTCAAACACTTCTAACAAACACAGGAACAATAGAAGCTCAGTTAGAAAAGTTCAAACAATCATTTGACGCTCAAAATAAGAAATATATTGCTTCTGCTAAGAAGATTGCTGACCTTGAAGTCCAGCTCGAGCAAACCACAAAGAGAAATGCGTTCTTGGAGAAAGATTTAGCAGGAAGTGTTAAAATGAATGAGAAACAAAAAGTTGATATTATTCAGCTGTCGGCACAAAGAGATGAATGGATGAACAAAGCAAACAAGTTTGAGGAGCTCAATCAAGCAATTACAATAGAAAACAATCATCTCAAAGAATCAATAGAACATAACACAACAATGAATCAGTCTCTTACAAAGCAGATAGAAATTCTTCAACAATCTGTTGAAACACTCAAGAAAGAAAACAAGAAGCTTTGCGGCTATGTGTGCTTTGATAATCGTGTTATTAAAGCACAGAAGCAAACCGTTGAAAAGATTATCACTGTTCACAATAATAATCAATGAAAATAAAAATATATTTTGTTTTGCGTATGTTTTTAAAAATACAACTATTTACAGAATGAATGACCATCCAAAGCCAATGGATTGCAGACTTAAATTCTATCTTAAATAATATTTTTCAGATTTACTGCAACTCTTTAACCATATATTCGGGAGAAACATCATTATTAAAAAATGTAATTTACTACATAAACTAGTAGAAAAATACAGAAATTAGAGCAAATGTTGTTATTTGAGAAGATAACTCAAGATTAAAAATAATGAATAATAAATTTTCTTAAAATAATCATACAGAATTACAATCCATCTAGAAGAGACATAATTGAATTTAGATTTCAAGCGAGATCAACAGAAGGCATCATCTATGAGGCATGAACAGTCTCACAGGTTCCCTTCACACTCTTTATCTCTAAAATTTAGTATTTAAGTTCACAATGCAGTATAACACTCATTTCAAAAAGTGGCAGAAATGGAGGTGCTTCCCCTGTATAAAGTACCACTTTTTGAACATTTTACATGTCAAATATGACGTATAAACTCGTCACTTTTCGTGACGAATTCCCATTCAGAACAATTGCGATTTTTCTCATTCCATTGAAATGCGACATTTTAAAGATTCATTCGATATTGAATTCTTAGTTCAAGTTATAAAGTATACATTTTCATATCGAAAACTTTACCATCATTCCAGCATTAGAGAATTTTTGCAATACTATATGAATTCTGTACTCCAAATTCTACTTTCAGCAGCAAAAATCGAGTTTGAATTTGATGCAATAATTTGTGATGAAATTGGTCTTAGAAAATTCAAAAAAAGTGTTTCATTTAGGTGAGATTATGAATATTATTTGGATTTGAGCGAACATACAGTTGCAATAAACGATTCCCCTCAACTTTTGATCATCATCATTAATCAATCTGTGAGTAGAATCAACATGAAAAAGGTTACGACTGTATAAAAAAACATGGTTGCATGAGGTGCATGTAGAGTGATAATTTCGAAAAATATAGTTGAATTTTTAATCTTCAACATTTGAAGATTGGTTTCTTATTGATAACAAGATGAGGAAATCAGATAAAACTAAATTTTCATTAATACCTATTTTACAGTCTATATAGAAGTTGGAAAATTTCAATCCAATTATTTCCATAATTCAATTATTGCAATCGACTTTTGAAAGCGAATCCCTTTCATAATATTTAATAAAGATTTTCGATGAACTTTTCACGCTCCACTTTGCGTTCAAATGCCATAACGATATTCAAGAATTCAATTTTCATTTACTCGCAGTTATTACAAGAAATGGTGATAACTTTCTAACTCAGGTTCGATATAAATGCGCTGAACGATTCGAAAGTTACAGTAAATCTGTATCAAATTCATCTGATACTCCTCCACAAATTATTGTTGCCGATAATTGAATCCAAATGAATACCTATTTAGGTCTTTATATTTGTTTTAAATCAAAAACACAAGAACGTAATGAAGTAATGTATGGTGCTTGAAAAAGGATCTTTGACATTATGTCAGATTTGTCACAATACAGATTAATGCTTATTTCATCTTGAACCTTTTTTGTCTGTGGAATCTTTTCTAAACATCCTTTGTAATCATCGTGATCATTTGTAATTAACCTTGAATTAGGAAACTTTCTTTTTCATAAAGCATCAAATAAGTCTACAAAATTTTTTGAATCTGGGGAGTTCAGACGTAGACCCAAATGTCGTCGAATTCAGTTGGTCTGAACCTGGACTGTTTGCGCCATACGAATTCGATGTCAATATCTGAATCTATGGATGAAGATTTTCCGTTAGTAATGGTTTCTGCTCCATCTCAATCTTTCTGGCGAACTTCCTCTTCGTCTTAGTAGATTTCGTCCAAGTAATCGTTTGTGACTTGGATTCTGGTGGCGAAAACCGTGAATATCATGTCGTATGGGGCGCCGACTGTTCTGAATTGAATTTCGTCACGAAAAAGTGAAGTGTTTACACTTTCAGATTTGTGGATAATTTCGGTGATTTTCACTTTGAATAGATCATCTCCAATGTGATCAATATAATATACCTCCTGGCCGACTTGGAATGCCTTCTCTGGGTTCATGAGGTCCTGAATCATCTGACTTTTCTCCGGCTCGGAGCATGAGAATTATCCTGAAATTGTAATCGGCGATCACGGCTTTCTTGAAACTGGACGGCTGGTTGATATTTTGGGCGAGGATGGGGCACCAAGCGAGCAGAAGCTCGATGAGACTGAATGGGCACAATTGAGATTTCAAAGAGTTGAACGATTTGCGCAAAATTTCTTTGTCGTAGGCCTTGGATGGGGTAATACTGATGTTCTTTAGTTCGTATGTGCTGTGCTATGTACAAATTTCTAAGAAATTTTCGTATTCGCGGTGATTTGCTTCGAAATACTCTGTTGCGAGCTAGTCATAGTCTTTTTTTGTTCTCTGTTTATTCGAAGAGTTTTCGTTTTTTTTTTTTTGCGTATAATTTGATAATTTTTAACAGATCAATGCCTTATTTACGCTGAACAAGTAGGAAACGAGAGTGCTGCTGAGGATGCCTAGGAATACTTTGCCTGATGAAGAAATTAATTGATTTAATTTTAATCGTACGACGATCTGATTCTCCTCATGATTGTCACAAATGGGTAACCCTTATCCCGATGATAAAATTTTCCCAATAACACCCTGCATTGCCAACAAGCGTACTTACGTCGAATTGGAACCAATGGAAAGAAAATTTCTCCCCATTCTTTCAGACGTGGTGGCGCTCATCAGGCTGCGATTTCAGGTTGTCAAGACTCTTCCATCAAAGTTCATGGTAGATGGAAGAGTCATTGCTCCCAAATGTAGACTTCATTATCCAGAGAGCAAGCTGACACTTTTATAACACCATATATATGAATAAAAATTATTTTAGACGTTTTGTTCGTTTAACTTTTGCTTTTGTTTGAGTTTAATTACTTGTTTTTGTTTGTATGATAGACTATAAAATCGTTTGCACTTCTGCTGCGAGATTCGATTCCAATTATCCATCATTGATTTACAGAGTCATATTGAGAAATGTCGACCTTAAAGAATATCCTTAATATTGTTTTCCATCTGAATTATTATAGCAAATAATTGAAACAAAGCGTCTGATAATGAATCCGATTTTCCACGAGCTGTCTTTTTTGCATAGCGTAGCTTTAACTGCATTGAAAGTCTCACAAAAATTTGTATGAATACCAGGTCGAATGAACTTATATAGTGGTGCTGTGTCATCTATGAATTCAAATATTTCATCTTTCTTTTCGCTTTCGTTAAATGATGTCTTAGTGTTGTTCCACTTAACAATCTTTTGTTCTACATTTAGTTCCTTGTCATTTAGTATTGAGCGAAAAAGTTTCAAAAGGTCATCAATAATTTTCGATTTCTTTTTATCCCGACACAAAAAATTCAAAATTTTTCAATTTTATGAGTGAGACACGAGGTTACATTATACACTGATTCCATTGCGATCAAAAAAAATTTTGTTTAAAATCTCGAATTTTTCGAAATTTCCGAAGTTACATGAAAAGTGCTCGGATGATGAAATTGAGGAAAAAGTTTAACGAGCAAAAGGTTTACATAGGCATGATGATACTCCTGGCCAATTTGCAGCTATCTTTTTCAATCTAGATATAGCTCAAAATCTCAATCTATATTCTGGGGAAAACGATTATCCGCATCGTCCTCTCAAAAATTGAGTGGATTTTTGGCCGCAGAGCGGACCCTTAAGAAAAATTGTATGGAAAATCGGCAAAATGTAATAATTTTATCATAATTTTCGTGCCATTATTATATTCATGTGTATGGTGTTGTTACTTTACATGAAAAAAACTCGACAAAAATTTAATGAGGTGAAATCAAAAGTGACATCAGGAGGATAAAGAAAAATTAATAGTGTTTGTTTAAATGCTTGCTAGATATGAAATGAAATGGTCAATTTTGTCAAAAATCGATTTGTCACTTTTATACAAAAATGCTACAAATTTGTGATATTTTCGCCATTGTAGATTCAGATCAAATTTTGGACTACAAATCATGGAAGTCCAGGCGAAAATACATCATTAATTTGGTTGGCCCGAAAATATTCCTACTTTCAGAAAATGATTTAATATCTACATTTTCTGCATGGGAAAAAAGTATACACGCAGCAGCAAATTCGGATAAGCAGCGAGTGCAGATGAATTTGTTAATGGCATTTTCAATTTTAAGCCATTTTCAAGATAATGTCGATCAAATAAAACGATTGATTAACTATCCTACATCTCTACTGTCAAATAAAGTATTAGATGTATCCAATGCAGCTTCAAAAACTCTGTATTGGATTGCGTTTGAACTTACAGATTCTGGAATTATTTTTCGAGATCCAATATCTACTGCATTTGAATGGATTGAACATAAACCAAAACTTATACTTAATGCATTATCATTATTAAAACGAACGAGAAAATTTAATTTAAGTTACGTAATAAATTCAATTATCAAAAAATTCAATGTTATTTTTCAATATGCAGTATCTGACGATCCTGCAACTCGATTACTTGCAGCTCAGGTGATTTCATACAATGTTCAAGCTTTAGATTCGCAAACATCACAAACATATATTTCAGCACCTTTTTACACTTGCGAGAACTTCGTTTTACAGAATAAAACGCCCCAAGCACAAGGGCCTATAAAAATATTAAGAGCGATAATTCCCTTATATCCACACTTAATAATTCCAAGATCCGACCAATTTATCAAAGCTATCATCGACTTTATATCAAATTCCTATGATGATTTATCATTGGAAGCCTTACTAATGACAATCGACGTGGCAAAAACAAACATTTTTCGCTTTACTGATGATCATCTCAAAGTTATATTCAATTCGCTATGCATAAAATGTCTGAAAAGTAACAATCCGACACCTTTCTTCAAAATTTTAGATAATTTTATACGATTTTTCAAGCCCCATATATTATTGGCAATGCTTATAGAATTCGTATATAAAACACTACTAAATCCAAGTGTAAGAAAAATTACGACAAATGGTTTAATGATTTTATCGACTATTTTTGAACTGTTTCCAGAAGCAAAAATACGTGCTGAGGCATTGAAAGATATTTATCCATGCGATAATTTCATCAAATGTCTCAAAATACGAATGGCTTTAGTGAATCAAATTAGACCTTATTTAATCTCAATAATGCAAAAAGGACTTTCACCAAAGGCTCCAGAGGCATCAATAATTATGGCTCTTAAGCTCATACAAGCGTTTCCACTCAATTTATTCGAGAAAAGATCGAAATTATTATCTGCGATTCAGCCATTGATGGAATGCACGCAAGAATCTATCAAAATTGAGCTCATGAAGACATTCGCCACAATAAAAACGTCAGATTCGCTTTCAATTATTCTCATCACTGCGTTATATGATCCATGCGAAGAAGTTCGCCTCGCATCGATAAAAGCGCTTGAACCGACCGAAGAAACATCATTCTACAAGAATTTGCTGCTCACTCTAAATGATCCCTCATTCAGCGTCCGTCGTGAAGCGTTGAAACTCGTTTCAGAGCTCGCGGAATATAATCCTTTCGAAATCAATCCACCATTGATGGAATATGCAAGATTCATCATCACTGCAATGAAATCTATTACTGATATACAACTATCTAGTCAATACGCATCTTTGCTACCAATAATTGCTGAGAAAATGCCAAATAACTTAATTTCATTAGTTCCGAATATTATATCTTTATGTTTAGATTTTCTTTCGCACGATACTAAGACAGATGACATACAGACTGTACAAGCTGATGATTTCAGAGATCCACAAAGTTTTACATCGGATCTTGATAAATTCAAAAAATCTGAGCCAAAGCGCTATAAAGTTTATTCTATAATAAACCAGCAGCACTTCGATGCACGTGATGCCTATCTATTAGATACACTCGCAATTCTCGGTCAGCGCGTTGAACCATATGTGCAGAGAGTTTTAGTAGTTTTTTATCACGTTTTCACTACTAGGAGATCATCAGAATTGCTAGAAAAAGCTGTGAATAGTTTAGCACTGCTCGCATCCAATATTTCTACAGGATTGAATATTAGACTCCACTATCCACAAATTATTTCAGCTTTGATGAAATTGTTGTCAGCGAGAAAAGGCAAGAAAGTTTCCATAGCAATACTAAAACTTCTTGGCACTGCTTGCGACATCAGTAATTTGCCAAATGATCATCTAGACGAAGAATCTCAGACGCAGTCAACATTGAACATGAAGCATCCAGGGTACTTCACTAATTTCACTCTTTCGCATTTAGTTCCTTATTTCGATCAGCCTTCAATGCCACTTTTCGAAGCCGTCGCAATGATCTTCGATTCATCGAATATTTCAGCTTCTTACGCAGAGAAAATCATTCCAGCTTTTATAAATGGAATAGAAAATGCTGCTGACTCAAAAGCGAGAGATACTTTGTTCATGCAGCTCAACTGGATAACATCGCAATGCCCAAGAGAAACACTGATGTTTTTGCCGCAACTTTCACTAACAGCGAAAAAGTTTTTGAACACGACATCATGCATGACATTTTTAGTCACACTATCATATAACTTGATTGGCTCTTTCAGTGAAAGCGCCAAGACCCTCTACATCCCTGCTTTGCATATGATACCAGTAGCTAATGATGAAATTTACTTGAAGAATCTTTTGACTTTCATATGTTATGCAATAATTTTCCAAAATCAGCCTTTCGAGTTATTTGCTGCTTCAATCGAATCTATTCCATGCGAAAGGATGCCATCATTTTACATCGCAAGACTTTGCAAAGCCATATCTCTTCTTGTACAGAATGTTGATTTGGCAATGTATCAAAGCAGAATTGCTTTAATCGTCAATCGATTTATTATAGCTGCACCTGTCAAAAGTGATGTGTTCGAACTTTGCTATGCCTCAGTTGTTTATCTTGGGCTGCCGTTGAATATAGTGGAATTCTGGTCTGTCACTTATGGAACAACTCTTCCTTATATCAATGTTTTAAGGAGTGCAATGAATTCACAAGAAGTTGTTGACGCGAAAAGTTTTGATTTCATTAAGAAACGCAAGCCGATAGTTCCTCAAATCCAAATTAACATACCTCAACAATCATCGAGCGATGACATATTCACAGGATTGGTTACACCTGACGATCTCAACATCAGCAAGTGGCTGGATGAACTCTGTGAAAGAGTCATCCAATGCTCACCGAGCCCTGCAATTCGATCATGCAGGACTGTCATCAGCCTTCTTAGCACTTTCAGACAGGAACTCTTCCCAATTGCTTTCTTCTCATGCTGGCTGAAAGCCGACAAACGCCAAAGAGAGTATTTCAGCGCAATTGTCAACAAGATTATAACTCATAGCGCTCAAATTGATCCATTCTTCGCGAAAGTCGCTGAAATATTGGACAGAGCGAATGAGCCACTTCTAATATCAGACAGAGTGATTGCTAAATGCTGTGATTCAAGGCCGCTCAAACTATACTTCACTCAGCGACTCTACAGAGACAATACAACGGATCCTTCAGTCGTTGATACATTGATGAGACTCAACACATCAATGGGCAGACTTTCGTCAGCGAGAGGCCTTCTAGTTGATGCTAAAGAAACACTTGCTATTGAAAGTGCAGGCAAATGGAGCGAAATGCTTGGCAAATGGGACAATGCTTTGGAGATTTACAAGAAAGATGACGAAAATAATCCAAATCTTATTACCGTTTACTCCAACTTAGAACAATGGCAGAATATCATTGATTTCGAGCCAATGTTCGAACAAATGAGCAGAGAAGATCAGCAGAGATTTGCTGCCCATTTCGCGTTGGCTTTCTTCCAGGTCGGAGAATTGAATAGAGCTGAGTATTTCATGTCATTCTTCCCAGCAGAACTTTCCCTCAACGAAATTTTCTTCCAAGCAGTTTTCTACACGAGAACTGCCAAGCTTGATGCAGCTGAAGCAGCAGTCAACAAAGGCCTACTTGCGTTAGCCCAAGATACAACAGCTTACTCAAGCGGTGATGCTTACAGAGTTCATCAAAACATCACTTACGCGCAAACATTCGTCGAGCTCCAAGAAGTTATTGACACAAAAAGATCAACGAAGAAAATCAACACGCAAATCGCTGACTCGATTTGGTCGAAACGCCTGACTGGATTCAAGAGAGATTCCGATGGATGGATTAAGCTAATTCGTGTCCGTTCATTAGTCGCATTCCAGGATCAATACACATCAGTCTACTTGAGATTGATCAGCGTCTTGAGGAAGGAAAGATGCTGGAAGCTCATTGACACTTATTTCGACAGATTTTTCAGCGGATCAATTTTACCTGAAGTAGAGTTTGCGCAGTCAAAGATTTTGTGGGCAAGAGGGAGAAGAAATGAAGCAATAGAAAACTTGAAGTACTTGATTGGTATTTTGTCGATGAAAGATGAGCAAAGCTTCTTGACGTTAATCGAAATGGTTAAAAGCCAGAAAGTTCCAAGTATTCTAGCATCTTTCTTCTCATTGAATCTCGTCGATGCAGAATTAACGAAAGAAATTCGCTCGCAGCTTCCTCATGAACCATCGAAAGGAAACCTCAAGAACACAGTCAAAGCATTGCCACTTGATGCTCAATATAAACTATTCCTCAATATTTCAAGGAACAACCCAACGAAGATCCTCAACATGTGCACGCAGAGCTTCCAGCTTGGAAAGCTTAAACAACAATTCAGATCAAATGTTCATAGAATGCTTGCAACTTATATAGCTTTCCAAGATGATTTGTCTATAGAATCGATGCACGAAGTTCTTTCGCTTTTCGAGAAATCAAAGAGTGAAAGCATGGATGACTACAGGGCATGGCTCGGATGGGCTTATGCTAACGCTAGACTCATCAACAGCAGCCCTGACCAGAAAGATATTTATTCGTACAACGCTGTCACTGGCTTCTTGAAAGCAACGCAACTTACGAACAAAGGAACAATCGAATATCTTTGTCAAATGTTTTCAATTTTCTTCCAGATGAACAACTCGACACTAGTCAACACAGATCTTTTGCAGAAACTCAGCAGTTTGCCTCCAGCAGATATAAATCAAATTATTCCGCAAATCACTGTTCAAATTGCACACAACGATGAAGTAATAAGAAATGCTGTCCATAATATTCTCAAATCATTCGGTCGTGAGCATTTCCAAGCACTATTCTTCCCATTGAAGTTGTACGAAAACTGCCAGAACAACGAAAAAGCGCAAATTGCAAGAGAGCTGTTGAGAGAACTCGCAGTCAATCATGTTGAAGCGGCAGCTGACGCAGAACTGTTTGTCGATGGATTGCTCAGGTCAGCGTCAAGTTGGTTCGAAGAGTGGATGACGAGCATTGACTTGGCGTCGCGCGCTGATCACGAGCACAACAAGGCGAAGATGGAGGCAATTTTGAACAGGCAATTCACTAAATACCAAAATCCGAAGTGCGATCTCGACAGATGGTTCGTGAAAATGCATGATCAACTGATCCAGCAGGCAAAGAACTGCTTCAATCAGAATACTCCTGAATCTAGAAGGATGATGTGGGATATTTTCAGGCATATTTTCCAGCAGTTAACTGAAAGAGTCAAGAAACTCGATTTAATTCTTTTGCCAAAAGTTTCTGAGCAATTGGCAACAAAAGTCGGTTTCAAGATTGTTATTCCTGGCACATACTCATTCACACACAAAGTTCCCCTACTCAATCGCATAGAACCAGCTCTCCAAGTCCTCAGCACGCAGCAGCATCCAAGATGTGTTTTGATGGTCGATAGCAATGGAAAAACTCTCAAATTCTTGCTCAAAGGCAATGAAGACTTGAGACTCGATCAGCGTGTTATGCAATTTTTCGTTTTGATCAATTCACTTTTGAATTCAAGTCGTGCAAAGAGAGAAATTCCCGCACAAATCCTTCAATACGCAATTATTCCTTTAGCACCAACGGCTGGCCTCATTTCCTGGGTCACAGGAGCTGACACTCTACACCAGATGATCTGCGATATGAGAGTCGCGAAAGGAATGTCACTTTCGACAGAGATGGAAGTTATATCGCGAGCTGTTGGCAGTGTTTATCCGCATCTCACAAAACTACAACTTCTCGAACAATTCCATGTTGTCGCAAATGTTTGTCAGGCAACTGAAATCAGAGACGCTCTGTGGATGAGAGCACCAAACGCTGCTGCTTGGCTTGTAAGGAACAGAAACTTCACTGTTACTAACGCTTTGATGTCAATGGTCGGATATATAATAGGTCTTGGCGACAGGCATCCTTCAAACATTATGGTACAGAAAGACACTGGCCGCGTCATTCACATTGATTTCGGTGACTCATTCGAAACAGCAGTTACTAGGCCAAACTATCCAGAAAAGGTTCCGTTTAGATTGACGAGGATGATTGTCAGTGCATTCGACAACGGATCTGTCGAAGGAATGTTCAGAAGTGCGTGCGAGGATGTTATGTGGATGCTGAGAGACAACATGAGCCCGATTGTCGCACAACTAGAGATTTTCATTCACGAACCGCTTGACGAGGACAGCATGTCATCACAGAAGACATCTTCAAGGCAAATTGTTGACAGAGTCATATCAAAGCTCAACGGAAGAGATTCGCTCTATGCAGACATTATGATCGAAGATGACAAAGATCTGAATGTCGAAGAGCATGTTACATCACTTATTAGAATTGCTGCTGATCCAGCAAGGTATATCACTCACTACGCTGGCTGGTGTCCATTCTGGTAATCAGTCTTGCCATTTATTTTTGTTTATATGTATATTTTTTGTTATTTGTAAAAATCTTGTATTTTTATCTACAAATCTTTGTCCAAAAAATACATAAATCAGTTATACAATATTATAGTAATGCTCACTATCATGATACTAATCATACTTTAAGAATTTTAGTCATTTAATGCTTGAAGAGACTTCAATGGATTACGAATTAATTTTTTGTCTTTCAAGATATTGGTATATGAACATCAATGGTTTATGTCAACATTCGTATTCTAATGTTTCTTTTCTGATTGATTTAGCTGAGTTTTATTGATTGATGATTTGTTTTTTCTAATATAATCATAATGGTAAAATTATTTAAAGAGTGTTGTCTCGAATTCCTTTAATGATGATAAAATAGAATAATAAATGTTTTATAAATAACAAAAAAATTACAAACAAAATTAAACTGGAAAAGATGTTGGCGGAATCAATTGGAGTATTTTGATATCTGTGTCATTTAATGTCGAAAGAATGTCTTGAACATTTTCTATATTCGGTGGATTTTTCATGAAGTCAATAAAATCTTGAGAAGGGCTTAATTCAAGAATTTTGAGTTTCGCCAATTCAGTAATTTCTTCATCTTCAGAAAACTGCTGCAAAACAGTGTTCCAGGCCTCACAACTCTTTGCAAATCTCTTCAAGAACAAAATTCTGTTTGCCTTACTGCCTAAAATACTCAATGCATCTTTATATTTCATGCTATTTGCCAATTCGATTCCTTTCAAGAAAACATTTTCTTTTCGAGTAGCATCATCAGTTCCGTATTTGATTAACGCAGCGATGCAGATTTTCTGTGCCTCTGATCCATTATAGAATTCTATTTCTTCTGGAACAACTGGCCACTCAGATACATGCAATTCTTCGCCTCCAACTTCTTCGCTGAATTTTATGACGTTGTCAACTTCGCCGTGGATAAATGCGTGGCACAGCATTCTCTCATTGCATGGCCAGACGAAATTCGGCAGAGCTGGCTTCCCTATTTTGACTAGAATAAGTGGATGCAAGTCGCAGCTGATTTCGCTCAAAACGTGGTCATCAAGATTCGCAAAAATTTTATCTGGAAGATTTTTGAAAATTTCTTTCGCTTCATCATGTTTGTTTTTAGAAACGAGGCAGACAGCTTTGTACAACTTGCACAAAGGAAACTCTGGATCAGCGTCTGCTACTTCCTCATCGTAAACTTTCCCTCGCAACAATTTTCTAATGCATGAATCAAGTGGCAACTCTTTGATCATTTTTATGACATCGTCTGACATGTCATTTGCAGTGAATTTGGCATGGTTGACGAAAAAGGTGATTTTTCTCCTGTTTTTCGGGTTCACCATTTTAATTATTGATTTTCGCTTCTCTCCGTAGACTGGATTCTTCGCGTTTAAGGCAGATAAAAAGAAATCGAATGAAGAACTGATTTTTCCTTTTTCTTGCAAAGCCAAGCCAATCGAATAACAAGTCTCTGAGTATTTCGTGTCTCTTCTTGACAGCAAGCATAGGCCGAGTATTCTTGTGTCTATATCTTCTGAATCTAGTGCATAACTCGAAATTTCAGCTGATGAAGTTAAATTGAAAACATGAATGTTAGATTTGTTTGTGATAAGATCAATAACAGTAATAAAACTCTTGTTAATGCAAATATGTTGAATTTTGCTGAACTTATGAGAAGATAATAATGGTAAGGAAAAATTCGTGATATCGAGGCGTGATTTGTCTGGATTTGGCATAAAATTCAATGATTCATCATCAGAAAGGATGATAAAGTCATCATTGTGGACAGAAAATTTGCATCTAAGGTTTTCTCTAAGATTGCATGGGTCAAAGTTGTCTGCATCCGAATCTTTGAATCTATATGTGCAAAGAAGTGAAGCCTGCTCTGTTAAAAGAATTAGATTAAATTTGGAAAGAAAATGAATATCTAAACAAGGAGAAGGTGGTCTGAACCTAAATATTATTTCAATATTGACTGGAGAGTTAATCAAATAGCGTGGTATGAACAAAAAGTTTGAAACTTCCGCTTCAATTAAACCAAATTCGATATTCAGCTCAGTTTGAACGTCATAGCATATTGCTCCTGGTATATATGGTTTAACATCTGATGTTGGAATTCCTTTAACTATTTTTAGAATATAAAGATTTTCCTGGACAACAATTGCAAATAAATCTCCATATAATGAAAATATTGGGAAATAAACAGGTAAAGGCAGCAAAATAACGCATCGGAGTTTAGGTCTATCTTCTAAATCCCAAATAATGCAAGTTTTTTCTGTAACAATAATTATTGAATTTCCTGATGTTTGTGCAGAAGGATTCGAATCAGCACTGATGTTTGCAATGCATAGAACGCGTGGTCCAGGCGTCATTTTTGTAAATTGCCAAGATGTAGGATTTACAACTTTTTCCGGTATATTTACTGTTAGTGGGTCCGTAGTTTTTCTTTCTCGTGGAATTCTCCAATCGTAGAAGATTTTGAAGTAAGTTTTTGGATCAACAAAATCTTTTTCTTCGAAAATGATACAATCTTTGTCTTCTATGTACCATATGCTTAAAATTACTTGATTTGAGCCTTTAATTTGATATAAATGCTCAAAAGTTTCAACATCATAAATATTTATTGTTTTTTCTTGTGAATTTAATATAAATAATTCATTTCTTTGGTTCAAAACAACCGCTTGCGGACAACCACCTAATTCCCTGTCATATTGCTTCTGTATTGGACAAGGAATTTGATTTTCATTCATTTTAAAAGTGACATATTAATTTGTCATGTAAATATATAGAAGGAGCAGATTATTGAAAAACTGACAAATTAATTTGTCATGTAACACAAACGACAGATCTAAAATTAGTCGTGTAAAGTGAAAAATTGATAAGTAGATACTTGACTTTTTGTGCAATCTCTTATGTTTTAAAAGCCATTATTTCATTTATTTTCTTTTGATATAAACTTTTAATTTCATCCTTGGTGCATATTTTTTAGAATAAAAAAAATCATTGAAAGCATTATGCTTTCGGAAACTAAATAAAAAAAATAGTATATTATAAGAATATCTCATCATCAAAGCTATGCATTGAAGAGCACGACTAACGATTAAAAATGAAATGGTGACGGTTTTAGCCATATATTTACTATCAATGTTCTTATAAATTTGCCATCAATTTTTTATAAATGTCCTCTTCTAATGTTGGAGATATCCATTCAATGATTTCTAAGGAGGAACTCTGTTCATGTTTAAAAATACAAAGTTAAATTTCGCAGAATCTTCATATATTTTGCAACAAATTAAATCTGAATATAAACAATCCGTAACATATATATTGATAGATTTTTTTCGGAGAAATTAAAAAACAAAAATTCTTGAATTACTTAGAATAATTGGAAAATGCATCGAATTGGATGTATTTGATTCAATTATTGAGATCGTTGAGTCTGCATTTTCCAGAAACAAACTACCAAATAACAAGAATATTAAAGCTTTAATGGCTGCTTGCTGTTCTAATTTCAATGAAATATTATGATATTTTCAACAAAATTGCAGAAGAAAATGATGCTGAATTCATGTCTTTTGCTATCAATGAGAATCTGCACACAGCATATATTAACCATAAATGACAATTGCTATCATAAATACGCAACATATTTTTCCAAAATCCGACATTTTGATGTCAACACAACAGACAAATGGGACGAAACTGCCTTGATTTGTGCTTCAGAAAAAGATCATCATGAAGTTGTTAAACTCCTTCTCACAGTTCCTGGAATTGATGTCAACTCAAAAGACAATGGCAATAGGACAGCTCTAATTTGTGATTCAGAAAAAGGTCATCATGAAGTTGTCAAACTCCTTATCACAATTCCTCGAATAGATGTTAATGCAAAAGACTATTTCAATTACATAGATTTGGATTTGGCTTCATATAGAGGACATCATGAAATTTCTAAAATCTTTCTCACAGTTCCAGGAATAGATACTGCCGTAAAAAATAGCAATTAAATAACAATATGTGTTTTTAAGAATGTTTTTTTTTTTTTTTTCTTTGTCATTATTTTTTGCAAAACTTTAAAAAATTCGTTATATAATCGGCATCCAGAGAAATGTAGAATAAGAATATAGAATCATTTCAAAGTAACAGTTTAATTAAATACATAACAAGAATAAACAACTATTTCAATGCTTCTCCTAATTCTATAATAAGCTGTGCACGGTCGGCATCTGCCTTGGCTTTCTCTATTTCCAGATTAATATCATGCTTCCATTTGGATATAACTTTTTCTGGATCTGTTCGATTGACTTTTTCTTCCAGCTCATCTATTTGATCCAGTAATTCCTTAAGAGTTCCGTCATCTTCCGGAATTTCATCAATTTTAAGCAATTCTTTTGATTTTCTGAGTTCTTCGATTTCCTTTGATGTTTCTGATATTTCCATTTCTAAGTGAGCTTTATTGATACCTGATAGTTTAATTTCTTGCTGTTTTGTCTGAAAATCTTGATTCTTCTTTTCCAAATTAAATAAATCTTTTTTGAGTTTTTTGTTTTCTTCTTCAATTTCTTGTATGTCTTTGTGCTTTTCTTGTAATCTTTGCTTGTCTTCTTTTAGTTTATCAAGTTGCGCTAAACATTTTTCTTTTTCGTTTAAAAGATTACGATTAATTTTTTCGGCTTCAGCTGCTTCGTGCATTTCTGATTCGAGTTTCGATTGGTATTGTTCAAGAACGTTTTGTTCAATAGAATCATACTGCTGTTTCAAATCTTGATATTTCGATTTGTAATTATCAATTGACTTCTGTAATTCTAAATTTTCTTCTTCAAGACTCTTTTGTGAAGCTTCAAAATTGAATGGAAGTGAGTCAGATGCTTTACTTGAAATTTTGAATTTTTCAAACATGTTTTCAGCCTTTGATTCTCCTACTTCATCGTTAGGAAACTTCAATCTATATAAGACATATAAGAAAAATAGTGTTGTTTGGTTATTTTTTGGTTGATCAGACGACAAAAATTGAGGAATTTGGTCTAAATATCCTTGTTCTCTAATAAGTGTAATAATGACAATCGCAATATATGTTAAATTATCGGTTTCATTTGGATATAATTCTTGTGGAACTAAATTCTTTAAAGCATTCATAAATTTCTGTGATGAACATACAGTATTAATATCTGTTACTTCAGGACCCGTTTCAATGTAATTGTTAATCCATGATAATAATGATATATTTCGATCTTCCATTGTTAAATTAAGTTAAAAAGGGTAATAAAAAATTATATAGGGGTGATTTTAATTGGGGTCTGATTGTTTAATTAAGGGGATGGAAATTTTAAAAACTTCTCGAGATCTGGAAAATTATGGGGTCGATTGCAATCGAAAATTCAATGTTTTTGAAAGGATAGTTGATATACAAGAGAAATTTTATCACAATAATAGATTCAATTAAAATAGTATTTTTGTCACTTTCGCTTGGATGATAATAATGCCATATAATTACATCAGTCGGAAAAGGATAAAAGAATTGATGCATAATTTCATATGCGGCTGGAGAACGATAATTAAATAAAAATGCTATATCTATTGGGATCACCTGAATGAACGCCTTGCACATTGATTAAATCGTGCGTTTTTGCTAAATTAGAAACATAGTCTATTATGTCACGATGTGTGCAAGCTGTAATTATGTCCCATCCTGCTTGTTTTAATATATAATTCTCAACAATATTTGTTATATTTTTTGGAATTATTTTTTGATTCATTGAAGGATCGAGAGTTACTCCTCCCTGTTGATCCCTACCTCTGAAATTCAGTTGGATGTCATATCTTTCTTTTATAAATTGAACATGTAGTTAGAGTTGTCTCGTAATCGTGCTTATAATTGGCCAACTTGCGTATAAGGCCATTTGTATATTCTTCCATGATAGTCATTAACCTAGAAAAGTTTAAAATGTCGTTGTTTTCTAACTCAACTATAAATATCAATAAAGTCGCAATCAATTGGAGAAACTTGTTGACTAGAAATACTAAGTTGTTTACTGGGAATATTAGCTTGTTGACTAGGAAGACTATGTTTACTGGGACGCAAATGAATTACTTGGGATTTTTATTAATAAAAAATAAACATTGCGATTTTGGACCGTTTTGATGCCATTGACGTGAATTTAAGCACAATTTTATAGTGGCATCTAACGTATGGATAGATAAAGTCATTGTAACTTTTGGAAGAGGGCATTTCGATAGTAGTAGCTATATTATAAACAAAAAATAATTTTCGGAGTATTTCTGCCTCTTTAAGAACCGGAAGCAAGGCCATGGGAAATCATTTACATGACGTGTTTGAGATTGAAGCCCCAATAGCGCTAATGAAATTCGGTTATGGCCTCACTTCATCTGGAAGAGATGTTATAAGGTTCTCAATGGGTCATAATACAGAAAGAACACTTGGTACCCCAGACTTAGACGAGTTCATGTACCCATCCAGTGCCCACTGCGAACTCTAATAAGAGTGATGATGAATCAACACCCCTAGATATAGATACAGATTTCACATCTGAAATAACAGAGGGGGAATGTAGAGAAGGCCAATATGAATTGGATGACTACAAAAATTTCGAGTAAGACTCATTTGAGGTATTCATGAAGAAAATGCTCAAAAATAGAGCAATTGTAGAGGCTGCATTTGATCGATAGATAGATAAACAATTTTGGTCTGCTCCAGACGCATGATGTCTCGCATTAAAATCTCTAGTTCTTTGGACGTTGACTCTCAATCCGTCCGAAACCGATTTTGAAAGACTAATCTCTCGGATTCGAGATACTAGACATGCAGGCAACAAAAGAACAGGTGAATATTTGCTAAAGGCGCGAGTTTTGCACAAATTATTCGAAAATGAAAGTAATTATGACGATTTCAAAAAAATTATCAACCATTCGAAATCCTACATCATTAATCAGACAATCTGATTGAACTTTATAGTGCTCTTGTATGCAGCTACTTCCCTATGTATATTTTCGGAATTTATAATCTACGATCACAGCTTTCTGGAAACTGGATAGCTAGCTGACATCTTGGGCGAGGCTGGGACACAAAGCAAGAAGAAGTTCAATTAAACTGAATGAGCACAATTCGGATCTCAAGAATTGTAACAATTTCCATAACTCTTCTTCATTGTAGCACTGAACTGAGGTAATAGCAACACTATGTTCCATAAATATTTGTAAAAATTCTCCGTGATTTTCTTCGTAATTTGCCTTAGCTAACTTCTTGTAGTCATCTTTGAACCTCTGTTTCTTGTTTGGCTCATCATTTTCGAGTTTCTGTAATTGGATAATTTCATACATATCACTGCTTTATTTACACTGAACAAGTACGAAACAAGAGTGCTGCCGCATTGTCATGATACATTTTTGTGATTTCTTGATGATAAATAAAATTGCAAAAATGACCACACCCCTTTACTTTTTATATTTACGTGTCAAATTTGACGTGTAAACCTGTTACCTTTTGACCATGCATTTTCGTACGCCAAAAATGTTACATATATTGTAAAAGTTATAGGGTAGTCTAAGAGCCGGAGCGCCCGTAGGGTGCTGCATGACTCACTCGTTTTTTTTTTTATTTTATTTTATCATTTTAGATGAATGATGTGGATATATGATATGCAACTAACAATTGAGATCCAGGATCTTATATCAAACAACGCAAATATTGAATTACTCGCAGAACTGATAAAAGATAACATGATATTTCAAGATAAATCAATGATAATATTTTTCATTCAGAATTTATGCAGATTTGTAACAATTAGACCAAGAAATATGAATTATTACATCTCAATATTGAGATTAATAGTATCAAATACAGAAAAATTTGAAGTATTAAGAGAAATATTTGATTATATTCAGCTACCAATGGCTTTCTTGCAACAAGTTCCGCTCCTTCGGTTTTTGTACTTATCTATAAAGGAAAAAATATACAGTTTCCATGATATTCTCAATCACATTGATTTTAAAAATTATACAACTTTGCAGCTAGGTTTACTATACCAATTTTGGTTTTCGAAAGAAATAGAAGAGAATCATATAAGTATAGATCCTCATACACTTGGAATCTATAGCAATAATTTCAAGCGAGTTTTTACAAATTATTTTTCGAAAATAGAAAAAATGAGGGAAAACGACTGGGAATATTACAACAATCTAAGAGAAAACGGAATTACAAAGGGTCTCCTGTATACAATTAAATGTGATGACATTGAACAGCTATCGTGCTGTGCAGCCAATCCTGAGTTTGATTTTAATGAAAGAATTAAACCAAAATATTTTTCGACTGATTTCTTCTTGCAAAATAATCCAACACTAATTCAAGTTGCCGCATACTATGGCTCTATTAAGTGTTTCAATTTCCTCAGATTGAACAATGCTGATTTGCACGTGGAAGACAAAAAATCACAAAGTTTACAAAAATTCGCAGTTGCTGGAGGAAATTTAACAATTCTTGATATATTGGACGACTTCAGCTTTGAAGACACCTTAACTACAAGTGTTTTGTTTCATAACATTGAGATATTGAAATGGCTGATCTCTGTGAAGAAAGTTCACAACATGAATGAAGCATTTTCCACAGCCTGTTTAAACAATGATTTTGAATGCTTGAATTTATTATTAGAAAACGGAGTGAATCCAAATTCATGCAATGTAAATGCATCCAACGCTCTTCATCTTGCTGCAGCGAGGAATAACTTTGTTGTTTTAAACTTCTTGAAAGGATTGAATATTAATCTAGCAGCTCATAACGTTAAAGGCATGACTCCTTTAAATCTTGCAATAGTTAGGAATCATATTGAATCAGTGAGAACATTCCTTGAATATCCATATATCAATATAAATACATCTGGCATAAAAACGCCATTAATGTTTGCATGTGAATTCGGAAATCTTGATATAATTGATTTGTTAATTAAAAATAGAGCAGATTTGAATTTGCAGGATGAATCTCTTTATGCAGCAATACACTATGCTGTAATTTCAAAAAGAATTGATGTTGTCAAGCATTTAATCAAGCAAGATAACCTGGATATAAATACAACGACTAATGAAGGCTGGACAGCTCTTCATTTTGCTGCACAACTTGGTTATCATGGAATTGTTGAAGTTTTATTAAACACAGGAAAAATAGAAAACATTAAAGATATCAATGGAAATTCTGCCTTCGATTTAGCAAGAGATTCTAAAAGTAAAAACTGCGAATTACTTTTATCAAAATGGCTTTCAAGTTAAGCTTTTTACAATGCATATGTTTAGCAGCTAATAGATCCTCATGAATTCAAAGATAACTTTCTTGTTGGACTTATTGATTGGTGTAGATCCAAAATGTACCATCAATAATGGTGCTGAAGCTCATAATTATAACTCATTATTTTAGTTAGTTAGGTAATCCTATAATAAAAATGAATTTAGTTCAATAGATATAGGTTTTATTTTCTATGGTTCTGGCAGAAGACTCCTTTTGCGCCGTTCTCATTGCAGAGTGAGCAGCGGTCGCATTCCATCTCCTTTCCTTCGAGGAGCTTGTTGACTAAGTGCGGCTCCCTGATGAATGGTCTTGACATCGAAATGAAGTCGATCTTTCCACTCTTGACTGATTCCTCCATGTGTGCGAAGCTTGTCCAGCCTCCGACAGCGGCAACGTTGAGCTCTGGGATCATCTCCTTGACAACGGCAGCTGCATCGAGGTTGTAGCCATCCTTGAATGGAATGTCGTCGCAGAATTGGTGGTAAAGTTTGATTAATTCTTCTGGGTTCTTAATATTCTTTCTGATTGTTTGCTCGTTGAAGGCGGCTCTTGTTGCCCAGCGCTTTGGTCCAATGCCGCAGGAAACTTCGACGAAATCGAATGCTGGCGCCAAACTCAAATTCTCAGCGCACATGCCTGGTGTAACACCTCCTTCGAGGCAATCTGAGCCGTTGATCTTGATGCCGAGTGCGAAAGAGTCGGCAGCTTGAGATCTGATTGCCCATGTAACCTCATTCAAGAAACGAGCGCGATTTTCGATAGAACCACCCCACTTATCCTTTCTCTTGTTGAGAAGTGGTGATAAGAAGGCAGAAATTAGATATCCATGAGCGCCATGAATTTGGACGCCGTCAGCGCCGACTTTTTCGAGGAATTTTGCAGCCTTTGCGAATGATTCGATTGTTTCGTCAATTTGAACGTCAGTCATTTCGTGTGTATTTGGTCCTAGTGGAGAAACTCCGATTGGATCACGTCCAATGAAAGAAGGGTTGCAATAGCAGCCTCCATGTGCAAGCTGGAAGACGATTTTAGATCCATACTTGTGAATTTCTTTAATTGTAGATTCCCATGCTTGTGCATGCTCTTTTGTGGTCATTCCAGCTTGGCGTGGGGCGGATTTTCCGTGTGAAATCGTATACATGAATCCTGGGATGATCAAAGCTGTTCCTCCCCTGGCTAAATTAACCATCATGTCCAAAAGCTTCTTATTTGGGAAGCCATTGTCATCACAAAGTCCCTCCCATGTTGGTGACCTCATGAATCTGTTTTTCAGCTGCATCGGTCCGCATTGAAGCGGAGAAAAAAGCACTGAGTTTGACCTCATCTTTTTGATTTAATATCAGTTTCTGGGTTATCTATAGGCCACTGATTCATAATACCAGCTTATTTCTCTCAATAAATCGTTTCTCTTCAAATTCGCAAATCATTAAACAGCAAAAGAAGGAAATTTAAGCGGTGAAGAAAAGACGTTAAAATCTTATCGGTCCTACAAATGAAGTCATTTTGGATTATAAGAATGCTTCAATCGTGTGGCCAATGTATAGATCTAGATCTAGCGATAGAGTGCCCGGACAAAGAATAATTATGTCAAAAAATATATTTTACATGTCAAAAATATATATTACATGACATAAAATATTTTTGGAATATTTACGTGTCAAAAAAAATTACGAAGAATAAATCAAAGAAGAAAAATTAGTAATTACAATATTAATTATGATTTATTCCGAATTAAATATCTTAATTTTGTTCCAATGATTGTTCAACTTGAATATCTGCAAGTCCAGCCTCATAATCTGGAAGTTTGCGGCGCTCAATCTTTGATTTAATCTTCTGGTAAACGTTCTTGTATTTTGTCGGATCTTTCTTATAATCAGTATAAATAAATATCGTGATAATGGCTGCGATGAGCAATATAAGGATGATGACCATGATGACAGTCGCAACTGTTGAATTCAGTGTATTTCCTGCGCAATATTTTGTGTTCAAGAAGCCCATTTTTTCAAGCTTAACCTTTGTGATCTTGATATCAGAGAGGACAGAGAGTAGTGCTGCATCACTTGTTGATGGTTTTTGATCAGATTGGCAATCTACGAATTTGATGATTGCATCATGTGGTGTGTCGCCTAATTGGACTCTCTGTACTATAAATGTGTCCTTGTTCTCAAGGAATCTGCAATTATCTAAGGTGAGATCGTAATCATATCTAATTAATGGAACTCCTTCATTCTGATAGAAACTCACATGGCTAAACTTGCGGTTAGGACACTGACCAGCTATGAAAATAAGACCAACGTCGAAGTTGAAAGAATAAATATTATAGCTAACAGTTAAAGCTGATGTTGTAGTGGATTCAATGTGTAATGCATTTGTCTGACCTTCAGTGAAAGCATTTCCTGAAAAATTGAAGTTAACTAAAGATTGATATCCATCATGAAGGACAATAGTGGAAACAGGCTCTTCTGTTCCCTTCATGTATGTACAATGAACAACCGTAGATAGGTTAAGATAGTTTAATCCATTTAATCGAGAATTTGTATATAAACATGTTGCATATGTGCTTGCGCAATGATAGAAACATGAAGAATAGCATTCAAAATCGCGTAAGTTCGAGTAAATTGCTCCACATTTCGATGAAAACGATTCAGCAAAATTTGATTGAAAAACGCTAAGAGTTCCATAAGAGCTCTTATCACATCTGCAATCAATAATTGCGTAATCTGTTGTTGACTTAATATTTAGAAAAACGCATCTTTTCACAAGAATTGTTTGATCAACTTTAATTTCGTTGTAATATGGTTTATTTGATGGTACAGAAATGTCTTTTTGATTTATTCTGATTGCTGATGAGAGTCCTTTGTTGAATTTAATGTTAGTTAAGATTGATGATTTCGGATTCATTAATAGAGGCGATGAAAATTGTGAATACATGGATTTTTCGATGTTAATATTTGAAAACTTATTAAATACTGGAGATTTCCCAATATTCTGAAGTGAGAGACGAGAAAACGTGAAGTTCATCATTTTTGTCAACTTTTTTTCAAAAAAATCTTTGGTTTCGGAGTAAAATTAGCATCTACATCATAAATAGCATTTAAATTTTATTTTTTGAAAATAGTATATAAATTAGGGGTTGTTTCTATATAAGAGGGGGTGTATTATATATTTATCAAAGGGGAATATTTTTAAAAAAAGGGGTATTATCCTCTTTCCACCAATTTATTATTGAGGAAAAAACACCTGGTTTTCTCAACAGAATCCTTCCAAATTAAGGCTATAGATAAAATATGACCATAAGAACCATATGGTAAATCTCAAAAAGTTATAAGATATTTACAGACGCTAATAGACGTCGAAAATTAACCTGGTAATTTTTTTGACAAATGTAAGATTTTGGGAGTCCCCACCTTTGAGAAAATTGTGGTACAAAACCAATTACTGTCGATCAATTTTTTAGCGTTAATAGAGCGAATGGGTTTGCCTTTCACATTTGTAGCTTATATTATTTAATATAATTACATATTGCATGACTTTTAACTACCTCAACTTACTTGAGTTGTCAATGAGTTTTATAATTTTTGTCAAATTTTATCATTTTACGTGACATAAAAGTTTTATTTCACAACAGAATGAAACTAAATATAAAATATAAAAATACATCGGTTGAATGTTCCAAATTCAAGGGAAAAAACATCATAATTTGGTATAGATTGATTTTTTGAATGTCTGTTGATACAGATACTCTTAAGAAAGATCTAGTTACCAAAATAAACGAAGCTTACTCATCACTTAGCGACCTCAACACATTTATAGCCAGTTTAGCTAAAACTGAAGAAGCATTTTTCCAATCTATTAATCCTTCAACATTAGAAATACAAGGATTGGAAAAAAGCATTCTTGATTCGTACGACAACGCGCAAAATAAAGTTCATACTTTATTCACAGTAATTGAATCGTTAATTCAAATCGACAGAATCGATAACGGCGAACAAAACCTTCCTACACAAGAAGAAGTCCAAAACCTACTTATTACCTTCTTCAAAGGAAAAATTAAAACAAAATCTGCGCCACTTCCTCCATATTGCGGCTGTTTATCCTACAAATTGAAGAATCCGGCACCGGGATCGTTCATTTGTCACCATTCTGACAAAGGAAATATTCTCATGACTGTTCTTTCTTTCAAAAATAATATCTTATCAGTATACGACCCCACAGACATCCAATCTGGCATCAATATCATAGACCTGAAGGATGGAGAATGGGTACCACTGCCGATTATTATTCCTGAAAAGCCTATTGCTAGATGGGAATACGCAATTGGCGTAGATGTTCTCGCTCTTTGGCCTAACGAGGGCGATGAGCTCGGATGGACGACCGTATTTTATCCTGCAAAGGTACGCTCGAGGCCATATGACCAGACAGACAACGGATCGGACAAATTTGTGAGAGGATATTTATTAGATTTCGGTGAAGGCAACCAATCCATCGTTCCAGAGCAATTTGTGGTTAACTATCCTGAACCTTGGCAGAAAGAGAAAGATGCATAAGTCTTTTGTCAGACATTGTTTGTTAATATTATTAGAAAACTTTCATTTTCAAATTTTAAAGTTTGAAATGAACATAAACCAACTAATTGTTTATGCACTGTCATTATTATTAACTCTAAATATGATTATGATAAAATTCTAAATATTTTTTTGTTTTTATCATTAGTGTTCAATAAATATGGATGTATTAATCACAAATTATAATATCTCGAATTATAGTAAGGATTCTTTCGTAAATACTATGATATTAAACAACTAAAAAAAATATGTTTACAACAATCTACAAAAATCAGTAATTTTCTAATCCATAACAATTTAATTTCGAATAAGCATACTAATGATAATAATATCATTTATTGATTGCAAATATAATTAAAATTTGAAAATTACTTTGATAACGAGTATTTCCTGAGGACAGAAACAGGTAATTTTTGCTTAAGCAATTCAATTACTTGGCGTTCTCTGATTTCTTCTTGGTTTTCAAGGAAACGAATTCTCATATCAGTTAATCTGTTGAATGTGAATAAAACTGCGCAAACAGCACTCAATCCACCAAGCTGCAGAGCATTATCCCTAAGGAATTCTCGCGTTGACTTAATGATATCTGCTGTTATCGAAGAAATGCTCATAATAATAAAAGTGACTAATTGCGCACTTTTCTATCGTTTTATAAGGTTATTTTAAAGAAGTCAACCCAAAATAACAATAAACATATATCATGTATATACTAATGCATGTTTAAGATCAATTGTATATACACTATATAGCTTATATAATATTCTCAATGCATAATCGATCTTTTTGAAAGAAACTTCAATCAAAATCATTAGTAATGATTTAAAACGCATATATGGATTAGTATAACATAATATGTTTTATAGTGCAGACAGTGGTACGCATAAGGAAGAATAGAACATATAATTTTCATATTGAAATATGGAGAAAATCATAACGATAATTTTGGATTCAAAACCCCTAAACGTATAAAATCTTTTCAACATTATTTGACATGTAAAGTGACAAAATTTTGTGTAAATTTTTAAATGTTTATCTTTCTCATCTTTCTTTTCGCTTCATCTGAAAACGAAAATGATGGTGTTTTATCAGATCTTTTGCCAGATGGTTATGAAACACCAATCATTATGGCAGATGGTGATGAAATTCAAGATGAGAAATATTTAACTGATGCGGAAGATAGTAATCAAACAGATGATTCACAGTTAACACCAGATATAGAAGACCAATCGGAACTAAATGCTAATGAAAATACATTAGATGAGGTAGAAACTAAAACAGAATCGAGTAATGATCAAGAAAAGCCTCAAGAAGAACCTCAGCCAACAAATATAACAAAAAAATCTCCAATTAAGAAAGAATATCTTCTCGAAGACGGATTTGAAGAATTTCCAGCAGATACAGAAGAGAACGACACTGTAAACTTCGAAATATCTCTTAATTTACCATTAAAACAAAATCCGGAGGCAGAAACAAATTCTTCAGAAGGACAAAAGAAAATTTCTTTTGTTTCAAATAAAAACGCCGTTGTTCATATTGTATGCAACGGACCAAATACTAGAAAGGGAAAGAAAGGATTTTGTGAATGTATGGATGGTTTTGAACACGGAGATCCTTCTTCAAGATATGGATGTTATCATTGTAGCTCAATTTGCCATATAAAGGCTGAATGCGTGTATCCAGGAAGGTGCTCGTGCAAGAATGGAATGGTAGGCGATGGAATTAAAAATTGCTCAATTCCAGCTCCAACTATTATAAGGGTTGATACACTTCTTGTTCCGGCTGCTGGAGGTGAAAACATTACAGTATTCTACTACACACCAACAAATTATTCACAGACATACGCTTACTGCAAATTCGGAACGATTGTTGTTAAAGGAAACATTTTGAATGATGGAGAACTTGTTTGCGCTGTTCCTCCATCAACAAAACAAGGCTTGAAGTTGTTTGTTTCCTTTGATTCAGAAACTTGGTCTACAAATAATTATGTTATCATGTATCAACAGAAATATTCATGGTTATCATTCTTCGTTAAGCTATTTATATTCTTACTGACACTTGCTGGAATCGTTTATTACATTTATAAGCGCCAACAAATTGTTATTAATCCAGAAATAGATCTTAAAGCGGAACAGACGCCATTCAATATTACAGCTAATGCTTTTAACGATTTTGAAGATCTTTAAGCAAATTTTTGTTTTATCACAATTTAATTGCGTTCAATCATATTTGATATGTTAGTTAAGATTGTGTTGTTGATTGTATTTAAATAATGTGTAAATATTAACATTTAATATTATATTTATTCTGATATTCTTTAATGTATCTTTTCATCATTTTTTAACATTATAAAACAATTATTTATGATCAGCATAATTAAGTATTATGTTTATAAAAACCAGTATATAACTTTTAGAAATATAAACAAATAATGAATTCAGTTGTAATAAAAAAAAAGAATGATTTAGATATTTAGTGTATAACTGTCCGAATGAAAATGGAATTAATATATATAATATTTTAATATTTCATAAATTATAAAAAATTGTAAATATTAAAGCAACTCTATAATAATATGATGCAGTATCAAGTTTTCTTCATTACATTAAAAATATCAGGTATAAAAGTGATTCCTATCATAAGATAATTTTCACTTTTTAGGGTCGAGACTTCATCTAAAAGTGACAATGAGAAACTCGGCGCCTTTAGATGAGGCATTTGTGCCGATTCAAAGGAGAATACTTGGTAAATACACAAGGAAGCAGCTTATTGATCAACTTTTCCAATATGATACTCCTTTTGATGCGAATAAATCGAAAGAAGAGTTGATTGAGATTTTAATTCAAGCAATGAAGAATAAGCAGCCGGAAATAGAGACAAAATCAAAGAAATTCGATATTAAAGTATATTTACCATCAATTGCTCGATATTCAATATTATTAATCTTTCTTTATTTAGTATTCTTCTCTGTTTGTTTATCCTTTTTCTATTTAATAGTACCAAAACCACAAAAGCTGTGCAATACTCATCAACAAAGCATGTATTGCATAACTTGTCCTCGATTCGCCAAATGTTTCAACAACACTGCTACATGTGATAACGGATATACATATATTGGCTTTCACTGTCTCGAAATTGATAACACAACAGAGATTATATCGAAGATGCTCGAATATTCAATTTTGGAACTCCGAAAACACGCAGGAAAATACAAATGCAAACAATGTCAGAATCACTACCTTACCATGGACCAACTAGATGCGTTGGTATTTTCTCAAAATTTCGTTGATCCAAAATCTTATGATCAAATGTTCCAAAAAATGATCAATATTTTGCAATTACAGTATAATATTTCGACGCAATACATAGACATGACGCAAGTTTTTACTTCAACAATTCCAGATAGGCCATTTTCGTGTGTTTTTCGACATTTTATTTATTCTACAATATTTTTATACGTATTTTTATGTTTAATCATTCTTGGCATAAGATACACCTACAAGAAGATAAAAATACAGCAGAGTATTAACAATAAAGCCCAGATAATGGCAATTAAAGTTATAGATATACTAAGAACCTATGATACCGAAATTGAAGTCACCCACCTTAAAAGTAGACTTTCGAAAGAAAGTGAAATTGATATTTCACTTTGGCCACTGATTTTCTCTCATATAAAGAAATCTCCTTACGTGATGATCACAAAATATAAAGGTAATACATTCATCAGAGTAAGAGGATACTAATTATTACAAAATTAACCTATAAATTTATTGTTTGTTTGTTATTTTAAATTGAATTTTGATATCTATTGTTATTTGAAACATAATCAATTAGAATGTTTATAATATTATGGAAAGGGAAGAAATTGACGTTGAATTATTAAACAAAAACGAAGAAATTAAAATTTGGAATTTTAAAAATTGGTAAAAAGATAAAATTCTTTTAAATTTTGGTAAGTATTTGTAAAATGAATCTAATTACAAAATTTGATTTTTCTAAAAACCTAAAAAAATTGTATTTTTAAGTTATTTTTAGTGAAAATCTTAAAATAATTTTTTAAAATTGTTTTTTGCAGTTGATAAAAGTGACAAAAAGGAAATGTTTTTCTTTTTGCAGCATTCTTTATCTCGGCTTACTTTCGAGTCAGCTGTTAATGATTCGTTCATCAAAGTCATTACAGATGCGAATTGGAATGATGTTAAGAAGAAAATCAAGGATGGCATAGTTTTCTTCCATGCACAACATCAAAGGATCTCAGATACTGGCTATTTACGCTACGTACACGTTGCTAGTCAGTACGCGAGAGACCATGATGATCGTTTTTATGTCGTAAATGGCTTGTATGCCGATAAAGTTCCAAGAGAATTCAAAATCCCAGGCTGGCCGTCTCTATTCTATTACAAATACGACAGACACGATCCAACATACATAGAGTTCCACGGACCAATGTCAGTTTCTAATCTGGACAATTTTATTAAGAATTTCACGTCACCTGGTTTCGTTGATGTAAATATGTCATCAACAATGGGCACACAAGACCTTATAAGGATGGCCTTCAGGGACGAATTCGAATCATTCTCTACTGGTTTCATTTTTGGAAATAATGAATCGAGATTTGGGCGAGTTTGCGAACAATTTGCTAAGGCACACTCAGGAAATATCAGATTTTTGAGGATTTCGAACCAAGATGTTGCTAGAAACGTGGGAGTTCATTTCCCAAGTATTTCGATATTTAGAATCGAGGATCATCAAATGTTCAACTTCTTTGGTGAACCAAAGATCGAAAATCTCGAAAAATGGTTTAAGAACGAAGTTTCACAAAATATCAATGTCAAAGAATTTAATCAATACGAACTATTCGATATAAGTGGTCTCTCACTTCGTACAGTTATCAAACTTATTCCTCGCGAAGAAAGAATTGGAAATTCATCGATTTTTGAAGATTTGAACAAATTATACTACATTGGAACTCCTTACATATTCAGATATGGAGATCCAACAGAATTACGCTCACTCATTCGTCTTTTCAACATTTCTGAAGATGCTAAGCGTATTTGTGTTATTTCAAACTATACAAAGCTCGGAATTTACGATTGCAGTGAAGGAGACGTTTTCTCACAGACACCAAACTTCGTGAATACTCCACCAGAGATATACGGCGAAATTGCGACAATCACAGAAACAGCTTGGCAAGATTTCCTCGATTACGGCCCATTAGTTGTATTATTTACAGCTGAAAAGAACTGCAGGTTATGCCCAGAGTTCGAATATTACTTCCAGGAGGCGTTTTATCAATTAAGAGGCGCAGTTCCAAAGAACGTTCGCTTCGCTATGTGGCCAATTGCTGACAACAACAAAGTTTCATTCATGAACAGAATTCATACACAGCCGCCTTCATATTTCTTCTTCCCATCTCATTTGATGACAGAAGCAATTAAATACACAGGTAACCGTGATGTTAACGAAATCAGAAAATGGATCAACACTGTTATTGTTCAGAATGAAGAAAAGGATGTCAAACTTACAGAAGAATTGTAATTTTTTCTAGAATAAAGATATTAAACTATACACACTCCAATAAATCACTTAAATCTTTCATTTTATTCTACAGTGAATTCTTATTGCTTGAAAATATTTAAATTTTCATCACAATCTTGTCATTACGTCTTGAATAATCTTATATTAGACTGGTTTTCGAGAAAATAAAGAAATGATAGTTTATGCTGGAGCTTTCTTATATATGAAAACATATTTCATTAGATATTTTCTCGGATATAAAAAGTGAAAAATTTAACAAAATTTGTAAGATATAATTTGATTTTTAAAAGTGTATATTATTAAACAACTTAGTATATATAAATATGAAAGAAAAAGTTACAAAAATATAGGATAGATTTTTAGAAAAATTGATTTTTAATTTATAATAATTTGAAATTATTTTTAATATTTTCAAAATTAAAATAATGATAAATATGGATAGTGTATAAAAGTGTCTATTTATGTTGTTAAATTGATCATTTCCATAGATGTCTGGTGGGAAACGTGGCCGCCCACCGAAGAAAAGGCAGAAAATCGAGCCACAAACACCGAAATTTGTACCTGTGCTGTCAATGTCATCCTTTCGGGTAGATTTCTCGAACATTCCCGTTCAATATACTTTAGAAGAAGTTAAAAAATTTCATCATCCGTATTTGGTAACAGACAAAGAGGTTCTGGCGAAGATAGATGACATGAACAAGCTACTAATGCAACTTAGAAAGTTCAAACCTCCGGATGATAAAATGATATTCTCGTTAAATCAATATTTGAACAAAATAACTACAGGATCAGACAAAATTATGAAATTAGCGATGTCTCTCGTCAACGAAGAGTTTTTTGTCGACGAATCTTTCATACAAACATTTTCAGAAAAGATTGTAGACTCCTCCATCGAACAAAGCATGCTCAGCAAGTTATATTCACGATTTCTACGCATAATATACAACAATATTCCTGCGATTGAACAAAGAGAAGAATTAATTTATTTGATTCATCAAGAAATATTTAATAATCGCGATAAGACAAATAGTATATATCAGTTTATCGGCTGTTTACTCGTTGAAAATTTTGTTACTGCAGATCAAATTCTCGAGATTTTTGATACATTAAAACAAACTATTACGAATGAAAGCATAGAAGCGATTTATCATCTATTTAGATGCTGTTTCCATGAACTATTAAGTAATTCAACCGAGTTTGAGCCAAAATTGTTAGAATTCATAAAATCTACACAAAATAATAAAGAAATCAAATCACGAATTAGATTTTTGATGGAAGATTTCGCAGATGAATTCAAAGCAGGCAAAAATACAGGAAATTTGGACAAAAATGTTTCATCAATAGAAGAAATTAAACAAAATGACATTTTCGCAGATATAATGTCATCATTATTACTTAGTAAATACATTAACAACAATGAAATACCAAACCGTTGGAATACGCAATTTACTTTCGAATATTTAGCTTCTTTACTGATGTCACCACTTAAAGATTTCAACAAAGGATTAGGTATGATAAAAATTCTTTTAGAAAGATCAGATCTCATTTTCAAAGAAACTTTGATTCCAAATTTGAAGCTTTTAATGAAGCATGCAAAGAAATTCCATGATGGTCTCAATAGATTGGGTGCAATATATGCAAACATGCTAACAAATGGCTTCATTTTAGATGAAAATGAAAATATTTTCGAAAACAATATTTTTGTTGGATTTATTTCAGAATTGCATCGTTTAGATAGAATGAATTTCATTGAGACCAGTGAATTGTTCCAAAACTACAAGTTTTTACCGAAATTAAGATCTCATAGTCAAATAATATGTGATCTCGAAGAAAACAATGTTATAGACGTTTTTCCACTATACAATGAAATGTATTCTATATTTAATATCATCAAAAACGATCAAGATGAAAAAGTTATTATTGATATTTTGAAAAAAGATCGACAAGAAAGCGAAAAAGTTATACTACTCGAATATATTACAGAAATAATTGTCATTCAATGCCCATCAAAATATAAATCATTACTTCAATATGTTGCACGCAGACCAGTTCAATCACTGAATCACATTGAAGTTATTGGGGAGTTGTTTGAATGGAAACCAGATCAAACGGCCACTTCAATCTATAATTTAGTTCCATTAATTTTATATGATGTCGACGAGTTCAAAAACATGCCTGGTAGTGAATACCATACACATGTTTGTAGTTATTTATAAATTATTGTTTGTATTATAAAATTTATTTTTCTTATATTAATTTTTAACTATAAAAATTATGTTTTTTCAATCATGCCAATCTCTTTGTAGTGTTTTGGAGCCATTTTGATATAGATTTAATATTGCATTAACAAAAGATTAATGGAAATGTGATAATTTTATTATAAAATCAATATATGTGGATTTTAAGGATGTTTGTTTTGCAATTTTCATGTTCATTTTTATGTTTGTTGCTTTTTTATGTATAGACAAGAAAGAAAAAGTTGGTCCTTGGGTTGGTTATGCGAACAGAAATCTTCCAGATTTACAAGGATATCGTGATTATGATGAATGCGAGGGCATAAATACATTAATTGTTGATGGGAAATGTCAATGTATGCCAGGATTTCCATTTGGCGACCCAAATGGTAAGGGATGCTACAAATGTATCGACCAGTGCAATAAAAGCGCGAAATGCGTGTATCCTGGAAAATGCGAATGCGAAAAAGGGTTATTTGGCGATGGCGTCACTGAATGTTATATTCCAATTCCATTTATTATCGATACTCCACCTAGAGACCTTCAAACTACAGGAAATGAACAATATACAATCCGAATTAAGCCAATTCCGAAATTCTTTCCATTAAAAGCATACTGCAAATTCAATGATACAGTTGTAAAAGCAAATTCATCAGATTCACATGCAATACATTGCATTACACCTAAATTACAGAAAGGAACTTATTTCGTTTATGCATCATTCGATAATCAAGCATATTCTTCGAACTATGCCATAGTTGATGTTTACAGTGATGCAGGAATATCTTTTAGTCCTCTTAATTTAATTATTTTTATTATTTTCATGGGAGGAATTTTGTTTGCATATAAATGCATAGGAACTGGTGGCAAGAAAACACAAGCAGATGAAGCAGCCGTTCCTTTCCTTGGAAAACCAGGAAAAAGAAGAGCAATCAAAAGATCTGCACTAGATGCGGTATAATACACTTCTCCTATTCTTATATATTGTTGTGTTTTAAATAGTTTTTGTAATTTTATTTCATTATTAAAATATCATTTATTTTATTAACAAAAATAAATCATTCGTAATCATTCATTTAGACTTTAAACATATCATAATCAATCTTTCCATTGCCAAATAATTAATTTTGTAAATAAAAATCACTCATAATCCTAAGATATTATTTAAATCTTGAAATTTCATAATTAAGCAAAAGAAAATGAGTTATTTATTGGATAAAATAAATCATTTGAAAAGAATATATATTTACAAACATATAAAAAATAATATATCAATAAATAAAAAACAAATAAAATATTATCATGCGATACCAGTAGCACCTGGTGTTCCAAATGACTGTGCAGCAAGAAGGGAGAAAAGCGCACAAGTGAGTGAAATGGAAATATTCAAGACGTCGAAAGATTTTGCTCCTTCTTTGTTTGCGAATTCTTCTTGAGCTTCTTTGATGATTGTTGTGACTTGGAAAACGCAGTCTCTAGTATGAGAGAACTTAGGATCACCTACAGTTGGCATCTTAGTGAAATCGTATGTATCCAAGGCTTCTTGAAGAGGTTTTGCGATTGTGTAAATTTTAGCGAAAGTTTCGAAACTCTCGGAAATCATTCTGACCATATCTGGAATGAAAACACGCGGATCATTGGACTTAGTGTTGATATACTTTCTTATTGGGATGACAGCTTTGTTTATAACTTCTTTTGAAACGAAATTCTGAGAACCTGAGCTACAAACTTCATCAATTAAATCAGACAATTTCGACATCATTTCTTCAATGTTTTGACCTTCGAGTGACTGAACTTGGACTTCCAAGAACTCCCAGAGCCTCGCGCACTGTTTAACTATGACACCACGCAGCCTTTCTATCGTCTGACCTTGCTTGGCAATCTTCTCATTCTTCGCGCTCATGTCTCCTGACGCTTTTCCTGTTAAGTTCTTGTGCAGCTCCATAAGTTTGTTGATTTTTATCGTTTTGAGACTTTTGACGCCAAGTTTCACGTGGAAGACTTTTGCTAGATTCGTGACTGTTTCTTCTATATCTGCTCTTACAGCTCTTCTCTCCTTCATCAACTCTTCGTAAGGAATACTCAAAGGATTCGGTGCTTCGTCGATCGCGAACATCAGGGCTTGGAACTTTTCGTCAATACTCATTCCTTCAGTCTTGCAAGCGACGTGGTCCCTCATCCACGCTTCTATTCTCTTGAGAGTGTTATTGGCTAGATTCAGTTGAGTTCTTAACTCTTCTGTTGCTGCTTGTTGCTTGTCGAATTCTTTGTAGATTCCTGAAGGTCCGTCATCAGGAGAAATCTTTAAGCGCTCGTAGACGTCTTTCCACATTTCTTTGTGCCTCTCTTCTATGTTGATTTCCTGCTGCTTTAATTCTAGTTTGTGCTTCTTGTCCATGTCTGTGAATGCGTTCATTGTTAACGTGGCTAAATCCATGTTTTCATGGCCTTCCGGTTTGTTGTCTCCATATACGACTTGTATGAATGAGTTAGTCGCTAGTTCCATCGCTGTGAGTTTGTCTGACTGTTCATCGCATTTTTGCGACAAATTGAAAATTGTTGAATTTTTGATGTCGAGTTCTTCGTTTCTCAATTCGACTTCGTTTTGAGCTTCTTCGCACTGCTGCACTAAATCTTCAATTGCCTGCGGCAAGGCTGTTAAATCAGTTACATCTTTCTCCATTTTAGAAAACGCTTCTCTCGCTTTGTCAACGATTTCGAGCTCTTCTAATTCCCTTTTTGCGCAAATCGGACATTTTCTGTCAACAACGAACAAAGACAATTTTTCTGCTTTTTCGCCTTCTTTCACGAACTCGCCATCAGAGTCAGTCATAATGCCACTCATCCTGTTTATTGCCTTCTCGATGGTTTGCTTCGCTTGGTCATCTTTATACTGTTTGATTGCTTTTATTTCGTCGTCACGTTTTTTGATTTCTTCTTCCAATGCTGCGATTCTTGCTTCGTATTCTGCTGGTTTTACAGGACTGTCGCCAGGAGTAGACGGACGCCTGCTTCTTGACGTAGAGCTGCCTCTGCTCCTCGCTGTCGTCTGTGTATTTTGTTCGTCGAAGTCTGTGTAAATTTGCTGGTTTTCGCCTATGGCTATGTCCAGTGTTGAAAATTTCACTTCTGGTGAATAAGAGTCTTCTTCTGGTTTATAAGATATCAAAAGTTGGCTTCTTATTTCTTCCAGCTTTTCAAATACATCTGTTGTGTCATCTATTTCCAGTTTAAAATCTTTTTTGATATCTGAAACGAATTTTTCAACCATATCGACGACACCATTGTATTCTGTATTAGGCATAGTCACTCCTTCGCGAGAACTTCCGTTTGCTCTCGTCTTTCTGCTTGTCATTACTGGAGATCTGACTGGACTTGGTGGAAGTTCAACCAATTCCATTAATTGATCGACAAATTCTGTTATTTGTGTGACTTGATTATCAATCATATTCATATCTTTGTCGAAAGAGAATCCTGCGCGAATTGAAATAACGATTTCATTACTGGCTGTGATTATATCTTGTTTTAGCTGTTTCAAATCACTCTGTTGTATGCCACATCGCGAATAAATGTTGTAACAAGCTTCATTAAACAATGAATTAAATGTTCGAACGTCTTTTATTGGAGTTTCCATTAAACTCGGTTGATCATTGACGGCATCCCTTTGAGTGAGCGTTAAAGTAACACTTTTGCTCAAAGCGAGCATCGATTCCTGAAATTTTATCGTAGATTTTTCAATTTGTTCTTTATATGATGGATTTTTTGTATATGACGCAACATGTGTGAGTAATTGCTTGATTGTGTTGAATTTTAATGTAATAAAATCGTTTAAAGAGCTGACTCCATTTTCGCGAATCGAATTTGCTTTTAATACGACATCCTCCCATTGCTTATGGAATGATAGTGCCGAAGATTTCAGTTGGGCATTCGAAACTACTCTGTTTGATGGACTTGCTTCTTCAATTGCTTTAATCGATTTATAATAAAAGACAGCGTCGTGATAAAGGTTACGATAAGAGTCTAGTAGGGTGTTAAAAGCCTCCAGTATGTTCGTTTCATTGAAAACACGTGCGTGGTTATATAACGTAATTTCTTTAAAATTCTTGTAGAGCTTTTCTAGAAGCTTTCTGATACGAATCATGTTATCCTTTGATGCCATTGTGATGTCTGAGGTACTTATTGATTGCAAATCTTTGATTTTTAGCGGTTTTGTTATCCTCGGGGAAATTGTTGTTGAATTCATTGGCTTACTCGATATAGGCATTGTAGATCCGAGCTTGGACTCCCTAAATCCAGCATTATTGGGTATGTTTGGCGCTAGCAAAGTCTTCCCCGAGAGGGAAAGTGTTCTTCCCCTCATTTTTTTTTGATTTTTTTGTTTTCTATATGTTAATATGACCAAATGAACTTAAAATGAGAAAAAATTTAATAAAATTTGAGCAACTGTCACTTTTTATGATTACACAAAACTCGTAATCTCTTAACTACAGCTCCAGTGAATTGTATAAAGCTTATATCAATCAGAAAAATCATGTTAAACGCTTGAAAAAATTTTTGACATCAGATAGAGGTATATCGGCGACCCATAGTGAGAACTAGGGATCAAACTTAAATCATACATTTTTACAGCTATATAATATCATATGTAATGTTGAACATAGAAGTTGTCGTTATAAATAACTAAATTTGAAATTTTATTATCTATTTTACTTAAATTTGATGAGTATAATCTTTAATGAGGCAGTATCTATACCTCGGCGCTTAGAGCTCATTCGACGCTGTAAACTTCAGAATAAAAACGTTTTTATAGAATTATATGTAAATTTAGTTTACATGTCATAATTTTATCATTAAATAAATAAATCATATTAAATTTAATATTTATTCTCTGTAATATATGAAAGCTG